>MJUU01052465.1:14478-39787 GCA_002080025.1 Modiolus philippinarum | reverse complement strand
TGTTTTCACTGCTTTCAACAACAAGAAAAAATGTCTGACGACAGGCTCTGTGACTTGCTTTTGTCATACATTAGCGGCACCTCTGTATAAGCCGCGGGGCCGCCGTGGAAGGAAAAAAATAGCGGCTTATTTACCGGAAAATACGGTAGCTAAAAATCGGCTCTACCACATATATAATATATGTTATTGAAATGTACAAATGCATGTTAAAGAACTTTACAGGTCAAAATTTGTATGTTATAGAACTCTGCATCATACAGGTTAGACCACATCTTTAAGAACTTCCATTACAACAGAATTTTCACAGAACATGTTAGAAAACATACATGTATCTAACTGAAGGTCGTCGTCAATAACACTTTTCTTCTGCCCTGAGGCTAGTAAATTTGAAAAAGAACTACTAAACCATGTAAATTTTGTACATTATTAATCTTTCCAGCTGGTTANACCAATAGAACCACTGACCATGAAGAGAAAATAATCAATACATGAGCACTGCAGTTTGACAGTTACGCAAATGACCGATTATACAGAATAATAAATGAGACCTAAGAAAACGCTATAAAAAGATAATTAATTACACACAAATATATAAATACCATGATTTCCGGACATAGGGCTGCACGGGTCTATTAGCTGCAGGGCCACTTTTTAGGGCTAAAATATGTTTTTTTTTCTTAGACAGGCTGCATTGTTGGAAAAGCCGCGGCTTGTAAGATGAACGAAATCGTCATGTTGACAAGTCTATGTATGAGCAATAGACAGAAGATTAATTGGTTATTCTGTTTTTTGTTTCAGATATATACAGATGAAGATATTTATAATAATAAAATGTGAAAAAAATAATAAATAAAATGTGTGTTTACTCTGTAAACTGTCTAATTGGTTCGTGAATTGAAGCCGTCTCCCTTCAACTTTCATGACAATGGACAGTTTGTTTTTAATCCCATAGTTGTTGTTGTTTTATCAAGCCATAAAAATTTTTACAACCCCTGAACTGTTTTTAATGCAATGATAATTAAAATCATCAAGGAAAATTAGAAAGAAATCAATGTACAACTTCTGTTTGTTTTCTGGTGAAGCCCACGCCATGTTAACCAAGCCGTGACCTTGTAATCAGCTGGTTGCCAGGTGTCACTTTCTACCTGGGGGCAATGTTAATTTTGATTGTAAATCAGTTTAATAATCAGTTTTTAAAGATGCCTTTTCTAATAAAATTTTCTAATATAATATATTCCCAGTGCCAGAATTACAGAATTATAAAATATAACAACCCGTTACATCCTTGACCTTGTCATTGAATATCAACGTCACATAATTTATTCATACATTATTTATAGACAAGAAAGTTGTGAGGCCCATTACAGGGTGAACGCTAAACGCTATATTTAAACACTTTATTATTGTACCAGTATTTATTTATGAAACTAAGCATCGATGGGTATAACAATCAATGTGATAGTGGTTTATGAAGGAGATTGGTTAATTAAGGAGATTTGAAATACACTCATGTCTAATCTATTTGTGTTTGTGATGAACACGCACATGACATGATCTGGGGAATCCCATTTTTAATATGATATGATTTACGTTCTGTGCAGCATATTTCTCCAAAAAATGTTGAGTAAACCATCTATTTAGATTGTTAGAAAAGATAAAGGCAATAATTTATCTGGTCCACGGTGCAGGTAAGCTTGGAAGTAAGGAATTCCCAAATGAAATTTTAAGGCAAAGGGAGATAAATAATAAATTATATAAAAGTGCTGAAAGTACTGTGTATTCTTGTTGGGATTGTCAAACATTGAAAATGGGGCACAAAGCTACTAAATTGCTGTCAAAAATGCAGGATTACGGTGGGATATCTTAAAAAAAAAAACACATTAAGACTATTCTTTGTCAAGATTATATTATATCTTTTAGAAAGAATTTTTTCATGCCTATGTTGGGATAATTTATTTCTACATCATATTAAATTATTATAAACTGATTAAATTCCATTTTTTATAGTAAGTTTATTGTACATTTCCTTCCTTGTTGGTAAACAAAAAGCTAAATAAATATTTATGGACTATTTTACGTCGATTTCTTGTTGGCTGTAGGTGTAAGCAGAATATGCAAGATCGACACTTTACCATTGCCATTGCCAATTTATTTGGAATGCCTCTCGATTGATCGAAACACCTGTTCTGCACGTTGATAGAAAATTACAATGTCAATGGATAGAAAGCATAGATGTCTTTATATTAATAAAGAAAGGGAACTCGACCAATTTAAAAACATTTTTGACCATTAAAGAATTCTCCGTTATCTCTAATTTGGAGTCCCTCTAAGGTTATCTTCATGTAAAAAAAAAAAAAAAAAACAACATGGTCTCACCACGTGGGTCTCACGGACATGGGAATAAATAAACAACAAATATGATCTCCAATCATTTTATTGAGTGTACACAACAACATTTTTATTGATGAAATAAACACAAAATATGAACAAAACACATGTCAATTGGTTGTTTTCACTGATTTCAACAAGAAAAAATGTCTGACGACAGGCTCTGTGACTTGCTTTTGTCATACATTAGCCGCACCTCTGTATAAGCCATGGGGCCGCCGTGGAAGGAAAAAAATAGCGGCTTATTTACCGGAAAATACGGTAGCTAAAAATCGGCTCTACCACATATATGATATATGTTATTGAAATGTACAAATGCATGTTAAAGAACTTTAAATGGTACAGGTCAAAATTGTATGTTATAGAACTCATCATACAGGTTAGACCACATCTTTAAGAACTTCCATTACAACAGAATTTTCACAGAACATGTTAGAAAACATACATGTATCTAACTGAAGTTTTCATGGAACCAGTCGTCGTCAATAACACTTTTCTTCTGCCCTGAGGCTAGTAAATTTGAAAAAGAACTACTAAACCATGTAAATTTTGTACATTATTAATCTTTCCAGCTGGTTAAATTTAGAAAATTTGACATACATGTGCATGTAGCTGTATTTATTTTGGGTCTGTGAACAGGTAAAATCACTACATTAGGCCATACAAAATTAATTAATTGGTTCTCAGGCCATTTTTCATTGAAACAGGTGAGGGAGGGAGGTAATTTTTTTTATCTTTTTATTTGCCAAAAAATAGATGAGGCAGCTTTTTACATTGCAAAAACCACAAGAAAGTAGTGAGGGAGGTGATTTTTTATTTTTATTTTATTGAAATGGCAAAAATAGGGTCAATGAGGGGCTTTTTTCAAGCCTCCAACTAGATGAGGGAGGGCCTGAGAACCAATAATTTTTTTTTTCATGGCCTTAGTAGCAAATTCAGGCATCTTGTTGTCCTTTTAGGTTATAATGTTAGTGTCAAACCCTTGGTACAGATCATATGTCACAAATCCTTCTAGAGTACAGGTCAGAACACATAGAACTTTGTATTATACAATAATTACATTTCATGCATATTCATTTGAATTCCGTCAATTTGATAGGTGAACAGCGATCATGTGGCATATCAATGTGAAGTTTCAATTCCCCATGAAACACATTTGACCACATGTTCATGTGGCGGATGAATTTGTAAAAAATATAGTCCCAATGAACATGATGTACTTTCCTCTAAATAAATTTGTTTTTTTAAGTCTCAGTTTTAAAATGTAATTATAAGAATTGAATGCATTAATTTGAAGTTTCATAGGGATTATGAAAGTGTTGACCGGACGCACATTTTCAACATGAAGCGCTAACTTCATTAAAAATGTGCTTTGGCCAACACTTTCATACACCAATGAAACATCAAAATAATGCATTCAATTCTTAATTACATGTTCATACTATGACATGTTTAATATGGAACTTTCCATGTTAAAGGTCAGAACACATTCATTATAGAACCTTCATTTGTTCACAAGTTTCAGTCACAATTTTTTACCTTTACTGTTTTTAGATGTTCACCAGCTTTCTTTGAAGAAGAGAGAAATGCGTTGGAGGCCAGAAGGAAGAAAATTAGATTATTACAACAGAGAAAATTGTCAGAACTCAGTAACTTTAAAGATTTACCAAATGAAATCCCAATGCATCTTGTTATTGGTACAAAAGTCACAGGTAATATGTTAATTAGTCTTGAAACTTTACACAGTTTCAGGGTCTAGTTAATTCTCAGTGAAGTTGAAGGGACTTATGTGTTTACATCCATGTCTGCGTGTGGGTATATATCCTGGTAACTATTAAAACTAACTTTGAAGGATAGGATCATCAAACTTTGTATACAGATGCACTTTGGGATAGTACACAGATTTTATTAAAATTGGGTGTCTCTTGATTTATATTTTCCTCTTGATTGCCTTACATTTAATAACGTCAGAGTTCATATCTGAGTTAGAATATATATGGTAGAATCATATAACTGTGTGTTTGTTTGTATCTTTGTTGGTAGGACAGCATTCACACAAAATTCAGTCATATTGACCTCTATTTTCTGCATGATTGACTTCTATTCATGTTTACATCAAAAGTTTATATCTCAATTACTATACATACATGTAGTAGCATCATTTAACCTTGCATGTGCATGCATCTTTGATGGTAGGCAAAATTAGGTCACTTTGACCTACATATTCTGCATGATTGACTTGCATTCAATTTTATGTAGGAGTTCATATCAGGGCAAGATTATCTAACCTTGAATATGCATGCACCTCTGTTGGTACATCAATACAGAGGAAACATAAATGGCAATAATATGACAAAGAAAGAGGACACAAACAGACTAAAATGAACAATGATGCCAATTAATCAAAGCACTAGAAAACTGGAAGTATCATAATGTGATATTATTTTATATTCAGCACGATTACGGAAACCTCAGGATGGATTATTCACTGGTGTTGTAGACGCTTTAGATACTGTATCAAATTCCTACAGAATTACTTTTGACAGACCAGGTTTAGGTACACACTCCATACCAGACTATGAAGTCTTGGTAAGTACAGAATTACATGTCCAGCATGGGTCCTATATATATACACAACATAATCCAACAGTACTGCATGAGCCTTTTAGAGGTATTGAATCCCAAAACCAAAGATACTAAGTCTTGTTACTGTTAAGGTCATTGGTCCCAGGTCTTTGTAAGAGCAATTATGGGTTTGCAAGAAAGAGATACAAAATCCTTTGTAATACCCAGGGTAGCCTCCTAAAAAAAATTTGTTGTTATACATGTTTTGTAATGTAAGCATGACATATACATGTATAAGATTTTCAAAACTACTTTAAATAGTTCAAAATACACTTCAACATGTCTGAACACTACTTTGGCTGATAATGAAGGGTAATCAGGTCTGCATTCAAGATTATCAGAAGTCAAGTCACTATATCAGAGCCATTTTTTAATAGTTTAAGTACTCTAATTGACAATTCTTAAATTGCAAAATATGTTTGTCAACTTGATTCAAACGAAGGCTGTCTAGGTATAAAGTTTTGAGCTGCAAACAACTAACTACATAAGACATTGGGGCTAATAAACTTGTTACATGTATATATATGTACAGTGTATACAGTGGCAATACTTGATTATACCCCAGCAAACAAAGTTTTTGGGAGGGTATATAGGAATCACCCTGTCTGTCCATGTACCTTGTCAGTGCATGTTCTCCTAAACGGCTGCTTGGATTCTTATGAAATTTTACACAGTTGTAGTACACCATCTGAAGATTTGCATGAAGTAATATGATTGCTGTCCAAAACTTTGAAGTGGAGATAATTAGACTTTGAATTTTTTTCTGGCAAAAATGGGGGACGAACCTTGTCAGCACATGTTCTCCTAAACAGCTCCTTGGATTTTGGTTAAATGTTACGCAGTTGTAGTACACTACCTTGAGATGCGAATGAAATAATATGGTTGCTCTTCGAAATTTTAAAGTTTGATAATTAGGGCCCCGCATCGAGATGCGGGTGCCCTATAGTTTTCACTTCGTCAGTCTGTCTGTCCGTCAACAATTTTTTTGGTCACATTTTTCTGGGCTTTTACAAGTGGTAATGATTTCATATTTGGTCTAAAGCTTTATGATGATGAGTTGTACCGTGTAAGCAATTTTCAGGTTTACCGTGCCACTACTTCCTGTTTGCCGATACTTTAACTTTTTTATTATACCACTCTATGGATGAAAATTTTTCGTCAAAGTTTTCTGGTCTTCTACATGCGGGAATGATTTCATATTTGGTCTGAAGCTTTATGATTATGAGTTGTACCGTGTAAGCAATTTTGAGGTTTGCCGTTCCACTACTTCCTGTTTGCCGATATTTTAACTTTTTATTATACCACTCTATGGATGAAAATTTTTCGTCAAAGTTTTCTGGGCTTCTATTGATGGGAATGATTTCATATTTGGTCTGAAGCTTTATGATGATGATTTGTACCATGTAAGCATTTTTCAGGTTACTTCCTATTTTGCCGATACTTTAACTTTTTATTAAACAACTCTATGGATGAAAAATTTTCGTCAAAGTTTTCTGGGCTTCTACAGATGGGAATGATTTCATATCTGGTCTAAAGCTTCATGATGATGAGTTGTATTGTGTATGCTATTTTCAGGTTTACCATGNAATTTTTCGTCAAAGTTTTCTGGGCTTCTATTGATGGGAATGATTTCATATTTGGTCTGAAGCTTTATGATGATGATTTGTACCATGTAAGCATTTTTCAGGTTACTTCCTATTTGCCGATACTTAAACTTTTTATTAAACAACTCTATGGATGAAAAATTTCGTCAAAGTTTTCTGGGCTTCTACAGATGGGAATGATTTCATATCTGGTCTAAAGCTTCATGATGATGAGTTGTATTGTGTATGCTATTTTCAGGTTTACCATGCCACTATTTCCTGTTTGCCGATACTTTAACTTTTAAGCTATTNTCAGGTTTGCCGTGCCACTACTTCCTGTTTGCGGATACTTTTTAACGTTTTATTTTGAAATATTTTCATAAACAAATGTTGATAATTTGGTACAAAGGAAGTGACTGCCTTTTGCGGGGCCCTCCTGCATTCAGCAGTACCTCTAGTTCGTCTTTGAATATATTCCAGAAAGGGTGGATGAACCATGTCAGGGCATGTTCTCCTAAATGGCTGCTTGGATTTTGATGAAATGTTACACAGTCGTGGTACACCACCTGAAGATGTGCATGAAGTAATATAGTTGCTGCCTGAAATTTTGGAGGGGAGATAATTCATCTTTAATATTATTATTGAAAAAGATGGGATGAACCTTGTCAGCGTATGTCCTCTTAAACGGGTAGTGGTATTTTGATGAAATGTTGCAGGGATGTAGTATACCACCTGAAGATGTACATGAAGTCATATAGTTGCTGCCTGAAATTTTGAAGGGGATATAATTTATGTTGAATATTTTCTGGAAAAAAGGGAGAGGTATATCATTGTGTCCATATTTGTATTTTGTCCACATTTGTACTGTGTCCACAACTGTATTGTGTCCAAACATACTTAAATTTACACTTGCCATATTGATTCAGGGTTCAATTTGTGGGGGGTATAAATGGCTGCCATTGGGCGACAGCTCTAGTTTACTTTGTTCTATTATTGGTGAAAGCCAAACAAGGTGAATTGTCAACTTGCGTATCAGACAAGTCACCAATAAATATTACTTGCCCTTCCTAAAATCAACTTGCTCTTCCACATTCAGAATTAAAGATAAATAAAAATTTCATCTCAAGTCGGCACCAAATTTAACTGTTAGCACCGCACAGTTTTTTGTCCCGCAGGCAAGCGGCAGAGCCCTTAAATCTATCCCTGCCAAATTTCAATGAAAGCTACAACAATTTAGAAAAGAAACGCATCACATAATAATTCATGGAAAAAATGCTGTTTTTGAAAGTGAAATACTAGTTTCATCAGGTAACAAGAAAGCAGGCCTTGGCTTCTTGAAAGCCAGAGCTTTTTATGGTGTACAAGATGTTTGGTGCCATCACCTTTTGTCAGACCTGTAGATAATGTGGTACCATAACTTAGAGGAATGAGATTGAGTTCAGGTTTCTAGTTAGTTTTGCTGATTTCTGTAGAACTGAATTTTAGATTTTGGTGATAGGGACAAGTATTGCCATACTTCAGGACTGTGTGCTTAACATTCATTTATTAGATACTCATGATGCAGTTAATCAGTATAAAAATGCTTTTTAAGTTAAGAACATAATTTTAATTTATTGCAGAGTAATGATCCAGATGAAACAATACCACTATCAGCCTTCCAACAGAAACACAGACCACGACAGAATCCATTATTCTCACCACCTAAGTTTGTACCTAGTCTTGGATCCCCTAATGCTGATTTAGTAAGTACAAAGTGTATGATGTTTGTACCCATGAATATAATGATAAGGGCATTGGTCTTTTTTTTCCTTTTTTGAGTGGGAGAGAATTCATTATTTCTATTTGCAATAATTGAGCAGGTTGAAGTAAATTCTGTGTGTAAACCTATCAGGAAGCTTGAAAATTTAAGACGATACATGTATACTGGAAATCAATTCTTTGCTGTGTTTTGATTTTTATACTGAGAAGTAAGCATAACTTTGCCCATACATGAGTAACGTAATTAGGGTCCCGCATCGAGATGCGGGTGCCCTATAGTTTTCACTTTGTCTGTCTGTCCGTCAACAATTTTTTTTTGGTCGAAGTTTTCTGGACCTTTACAAGTGGGAATGATTTCATATTTGGTCTGAAGCTTTATGATGATGAGTTGTATCATGTAAGCAGTTTTCAGGTTTGCCGTGCCACTACTTCCTGTTTGCTCATACTTTAACTTTTAATTGTACCACTTTTTGGAAGAAATTTTTTGTCAAAGTTTTCTCGGCTTCTACAACTGGTAATAATTTGATATTTAGTCAAAGCTTCATGATGATGAGTTGTATCGTGTAAGCTATTTTCAGGTTTTCCGTGCCACTACTTCCTGTTAGCCGATACTTTAACTTTTTATTGTACCATTCTATGGATGAAAATTTTCGTCAAAGTTTTCTTGACCTCTACAACTGGGAATGATTCGATACTTGGTGTAAAGCTTCATGATGATGAGTTGCATCGTGAGAGCTATTTTCAGGTTAGGAAGTGAACTTTTCTATACAGTAATCAACAATTTAAGAATACAAAGATTTATGTAGTAAGCTAAAGATAATTCATTTCAATATGTACAGAACCAGGATAAAATTCATCTCTTGATATACCAACCACACTTAGACTTTGTTTGCTAGAAAAGAGAAACTTATTTTCAGGTATTATATTTTAATTGTACATGTACATGTATATATGATTATGAAGCAATCAATTCATTTCACTGTAGTTATAATATCTCGCCAATAATACAATTGCAAAATTAAAATAAATAAAAAGGAGTATTTCCCTAAAAATCCCAAACAGAAAGTTAATTCTAAAATATTTTCATAAACAAATGTTGATAATTTGGTACAAAGGAAGTGACGGCCTATTGCGGGCCCTCCTGCGTTTAGCAGTACCTCTAGTTGTTTATAGTGTTTGAAAAAATTTAAAGAGATATTCAAAAATTCAAAGAGATATTCCTCGCATTACTTTCATTATTGAGTGGTTCTCTATTTAATGGACATTTTTTGTGTTGATATTTTATAGGACAATGACCCATTACTTAGTGGTTCTCCATTTAATGGAGTTATGTTTATATTTATAGGACAATGACCCATTACTAAGTGGTTCGCCATTTAATGGAGTTATGTTTATATTTATAGGACAATGACCCATTACTTCGTGGTTCTCCATTTAATGGAGTTATGTTTATATTTATAGGACAATGACCCATTACTCAGTGGTTCTCCATTCAAAGGCAGATTGATGAGTTTAGAAGGAGGAACCTATGGTGGATTTCCCATCAAATTTTTAGTACAAGTTGTAAGTATACAGTGTATATCTAGTATTTCATATCTGTCCTTATCGTTTCTGTAGGTCAAATTGTTCATCCACAAATTTACAAATTTGTCCAAAAATCTTTCAAACACTTACAGACATTTGCCTTGAACTGGGGCAAATTGCTGTTTTGGGCAAATAACTCAAAAACCATTACAGATATAAAAAATCTGACATGAGTAAAAGTGATCAGCATGACAAGATCTACCTGCCCTGCAATTTTGAACAAAATCTGAAAACCCATCTTAGAGTTACAGTTATTTATTATTTTTTATCAAAAAAACTATAAGAGATAGAGGTCAATTTAAAATTTCAAAAAAATATTCAGCATATTAAGATCTACCCACCTAGAAATTTTGAAGAAAATCTGAATACGTATATAGAAGTTATTGCCCTTTATTGGTCAAATATTTTGTAACTTTATACATTTTGCCTCGTATTTCTATAAAGATTTGAGATAGAGGTTAAAATTGTGCAAAAATGTTTAGTACATGTATGTCAAAAACTACATTTTATCTTCATGATGGAAGTTCTGGACCTTATCCAAGATGGCGACCAGCTCAGTTTAACATTGGACCCTATGGGAAAACACATTCAAAGATCACCTCCTCTGATACAGTGGGCCATATTACATCTAGGTTTCATTATCATACTAGAAAAAGAGACCCTTTATCATTGAGGTTATTGTCTATGCCAGCTTTAGACCAGGTGAACTACATTGTCTTGAGAGCCTTTAGTTTTCCCAATCTTTGCAGTGAAAAATTTAGGTAAAAACACTTTCTGAAATGATCAATTTTCATCAAGATAATCAATAGATTCTTGTCAGGGCCTTAAAAAAGAATAATAGGACGGGCAGAGGGCTTTTATATTTTATATTTTATTTTGTTCCATCTTAAAATCGAATATTATTCTGATTTACTAGAAATGGGAATATTTGTATGAAACAATATACATGTATTTCCAGTTCTGGAAACAACTTTTTCCAGAAATGGAAAAGAAAGTTAAACTGAAATGGTAGTTTTGAAAAATAAAAAAAATTGGGATGGACAGATTTTTTGTTGGGACGATGAGGATGAGAATTTACTTATTTACTTAATATGACCTTTTTAGTTGGTTACTTCATCAAATTTGCTGCTTTACATTAGAGTTCTTAAAAGTTTGCTTAGATACCATCTAATTTCATACACAAGCCTTGCCTTGTGACTTTCACAAATACAAACATTGTATCTGGGTTTTATATACACAGGCCTTGCCTTGTGACTTTCACCAATACAAGCATTGTATCTGGGTTTTACATACACAAGATTTGCCTTGTGACTTTCACCAAAACAATTACTGTCTTTTGGTTTGCATAAACAAGTCTTTACTTTATGCTTTACAGACAAGCATTGCCTGGAGATGCAACAGACTCAAACCTTGCCTTGGGGGGTTTTAAAGAGACAAACTTTCCCTAGGGGTTTTACAGGCACAAGTCTTGCCTTTTGTTATACTGATGCAAACCATGTCTTTTGGTTTTTCTGGCAATCATTGCCTTTGAGTTTTACAGATGGATTAAACATTCCTTTTTGCTAAAAGACATTCTTCTTTTTAGCTTCAGATTTATTTTTAGCTTTGATTTTAACATCATTTGCATAAAAATATGTCTGGAGGTAACTGTTTCAGTTGGGCAGAATTGGAGTTAATACAATGTGGCACATTTGGTTTGTTTATTCATACATACATGTATATATTCATTTGTGTGCAAATCAAGTTTGCATTTAATTATGTCCCCCAAACGAAGTTTGGGAGGCATATTGTGTTTGCTCCGTTTCTTATTATTATTTTTCTTCTTCTTTCTTTCTTCCACTCAATTCTTGTCCACCCCATAACTCGGCTACCTTTTGACCAAACTTCATGAAAGTTCACAGGAATGATTACCTCTATGAGTAGATGTGCACGCAGCTTT
Source organism: Modiolus philippinarum (assembly GCA_002080025.1). Taxonomy (NCBI): domain Eukaryota; kingdom Metazoa; phylum Mollusca; class Bivalvia; order Mytilida; family Modiolidae; genus Modiolus; species Modiolus philippinarum. The sequence goes on along the minus strand of MJUU01052465.1, from coordinate 27,910 downwards.
CAGAATTTTCAAAATGGCCGCCGTTTCCATGGAAATGGAAAAAAGGCGGGAAAATTAAAAGTGCTCAGAATTAGATGAAATTTTTCAGGAAGGTTGCCTAGCGTGTGTACAAATGATTTTTAGCCTCAAAATTTTCAAAATGGCCACCGTTGCCATGGAAATGGAAAAAAGGCGGGAAAATTAAAAGTGCTCAGAATAGGATGAAATTTTATAGGAAGGTTGCCTAGCATGTGTACAAATGATTTTGAGCCTCAGAATTTTCAAAATGGCTGCCGTTGTCATGGAAATGGAAAAAGGCGGGAAAATTAAAAGTGCTCCAAATTGATTGAAATTTTACAGGAAGATTGTCTGATACAGTGGATTCCACTTAATCGCAAACCTGATAATCGCAAAATTCGGTTAATGCAAAAGAAATCAAAACACCGATCCATTTCCCATTCAAATAACGTTAAATTCTCCTGTTAATCGCAAAGCAGTTAATGGCAAAATTCGCTTATTAGCAAAAGAAAATTTGCTAAAAATGCATGAAAGTTTCGTTTATAAGCAAAACAGAGAGGTTTATTGCAAAAACAAAAGGATAAAATTTTGACAATTGCATAATATTGACAAGTGTATTTTTGTAACAGATCGATACCGGATGTTTGGCAGTGACACAGATCACATGTATGAATGTCCAACCGCTGTTATTTGCTGAAATAAAATATTTACTACAAGAAATTGTGTTTCTTCTTTATTGATTTGTTGTTCTTACTTCAATAAAACTTATGATTAAACATAGAACTTGCTGCACTTAAGATCTTCGAAGATTGTATACACAGGTAAAATGGGGAATCCCCTATTTTCACAGTCATCTGATTTACAGGTAAACATAATTAATGTGAGTGGTAATTATTGATTAGAGTAAAGGAAATGGGCAATTAGCAAAGGAAATTTAAAAAAAAAACATGCTAATTATGATTTATAAAATAGACTAATTATAATTGGAATCCTACTTATAAATATTCATGTATTGGTCATGTGACACTATTCCTATTTATACACAATTTGTCAAAGATGTCCTAGATTGTGGACAAAACAATTTCAACAATGATACAAACCTGGTGTACAAATAAAACACAGAAGAACAATTTTTTATGTTTATCATTACTACAATGTAATGGAATAACAGATAACTACGATGTAAACATATTATTGGATGTAGGTCAACAAAGGTCACACAGGTACTTACACTCTCGATCCCAGACAAGAAAAAAAACAACACTAGAAGTTTATAAAACTTTATTTTTCACAAACATAAAATTTTTATTGAATGAATTTCAAACAATATAAACAAAAATACAAATATTTAACAAATATTTCACAATATTGACACTTTTATATATATATGCAGTCAGAGGTATCGTAATTGTCGTCAGCTGTTCTGTACTTCCGGTCTGTACTGGGCTTTCGTTTAATCGAAAAATCCGCTTAATCGCAAAATTTTCTCTGACAAATGGGCTTTGCAATTAAGCGGAATCCACTGTATTTGTAGAAATAATTTTGTTTTTCAAAAGTCAAAATGGTTGCCGTTGGCATAAAAAAAATCATGGAACACAATGTTCGTTTGGGGGGCATCTGTAACGCTCTGCGTTACAATAATAAATATTTCCATTTATTTTTGATGCCCTAGTTGCCAGATAATTGGTACCAGGACATTTGGTTTTCTCAGCATAGCAGTTTTAATGGACCCAAGATATCAATATTTTTTTTCAGACAAAGCTGTCAAAAATTTTAACAATAAAAAAACAGTGGATTCAAGAACTGAAGGAAATGAATACACAGGCAGAAAAACAGGCATGTATACATATAAAATAAAGGGGAGCTGTGTTTTTTGTTCAGGACATTGTTTTACAGATTTCATGGAATTTGAGTATGTTCACATTATCATGATTATCATTCATGTGTAATCTTCAGGTGTATTGTTGGTTTAGTGAAGACACACATGATACATATTTATTTGAATTTTTAACCACCGCTTTAGCGGCTGGTATATAGTGATATTTATTTGAATTTTTATACCACCGCTTTAGCGGCTGGTATATAGTGATCATGGTGTCCGTTCATCCATCTGTCATAGGGGTACATACTTTGTGGCGGCAACTCCTCCCAGACCACTTGGTGAAATTCAATGAAACTTTCACAGAATGTTCAACACACATTGCCATTGTGCACCATTAATTTAAAAATTTGATTTGATCTTTTTTTTTTTTGGGAGGGGGGTATATTTTAGTGAGCTTTGCTTACAATTTTTCTAATTTTTAATAGCATTTCTAATTGCTGATTGATTGAAATTGCATATACTTGATATATATCTTGTTATATCCAAGACATTATTAACATAAAATTGAAATAATGATTTTTGTGGGAAAATGAAATAAGAAAAATCATACAGACATGATAGATTTACATGTACAGACAAACCTGCCTTAACGACACAATGTATTAAACGACTTCCTGTCTTATCCGACAATTTGAAGTCCTCCCAATGATATTTGCTATATATTTTAACTGTATTCAGCGACCACCTGAGTTACGCGACTAACGACCGTCATTTTGTTCCCAAAATAGCCCCTGCTCACTGTTTTCAACGACTTTGTTGACAAACAATGAATAATCAACATGTTTACAATTAGATTAAAAGGAGCCACTAATCTGGAAGTAGAACCGCTAAAGGGAGATACAGCGTAAGGGAGATAATCCAAATTGATTATCTGCTCATATTTTGCCTTCTCAGCTTGCAGTCAATTAAAGTATGTTGTTTTAACAATATTAATTAACGTGAACTAGGGTTACCTGTCAATCAATTAGTTTAATAAACAAAGGAATCTTTTATAATGTAATAGGAATAATTAAATGAAATAATCAATTAGTGGAATGAAGAAAGAAATCTTTTATAATGAATAGGTGTCATTAAATAAAAAAAAATGTTTTTACTTAAAATAAAAAAAAAATCATATAAAGTTAACAAACACCTGATCTAGAAGTAACATGCTATATATTGGCAAACACTTAACTGGAAAAATAACAAGTATGAAAAACAAATTGGCTCTGCAAAATTTTTCTTTATATTAACTTAAATTGTTACCTTTCTTGAAATAAAAAAATGTACTGAAGTGCAAATTGTGATTGCTTTTTTATTTATTTAAAACTACTGATTCTGTTAATAACAAAAATATGAAAAATTATGTTTGGTTACTGATTTAATATATCCCCTTTATATCAAAATACATATTATAGAAAAAAACATAATACAGCTATGATATGGACACTATTTCACAAACAATGCCACATCAAATTAGTGTTGATCAGAATCTCAATCCTGTATTAAGTGACCACCTGTCTTATGTGACCTTCTTTTATGGTTCCCTTGGAAAGTCACATAAGACAGGTTTGACTGTATATTTCTTTATTACAGAAATCATTTCAGCAGCCATTATCACATGATTTCCAACAGAAATATGCCAACATAGTGTTAGAATTAGAAACAGTAAATAAAGAATTAAATGACTATCTGATAGGTGTACAGCATTACTGTCAAGAGGTAAGATATCAGTCCACTCTGATAGGTGTACAAAACTACTGTCAAGAGGTAAGATATCGGTCCACTCTGATAGGTGTACAACAGAAATATGCCAACATAGTGTTAGAATTAGAAACAGTAAATAAAGAATTAAATGATTACTTGATTGGTGTACAACACTACTGTCAAGAGGTAAGATATCGGTCCACTCTGATAGGTGTACAACAGAAATATGCCAACATAGTGTTAGAATTGAAACAGTAAATAAAGAATTAAATGATTACTTGATTGGTGTACAACACTACTGTCAAGAGGTATGGTGTGTTTTCATTTAAGAATTGAATGCATTATTTTGAAGTTTCATTGGGATATGAAAGGGTTGACCAGGCGCACATTTTTAATGAAGTGCGATAGCGCTTCATGTTGAAAATGTGCACCCGGTCAACCCTTTCCTATCCCAATGAGACTTCAAAATAATGCATTCAATTCTTATAATTACATTTTAAACCCGAAATACATGTACAAAAACAGCTTTATTTACAGGGAAGTAAATTATGTACATTGGGATTCTATTTTTAGCTCACCTGACCCAAAGGGTCAGTGTGAGCTTTTGCCATCACTTGGCGTCCGTCGTCTGTGTGTCCATTAACTTTTCACATTTTCATCTTCTCCTCTGAAACCACTGATGCAAATTCAATTAAACTTTACAGGAATGATGTACTAAAGGTCCATAACAAAGATTGGTCATTTCATTCCGATTGGATAAAAAAGATGGCTGCCGGCACCGAACTTAGTTTAACATTGGACCCTATGGGAAAATCACATTTTTATCTTTTCCTCTGAAACCACTGAAACAAATTCAACCCAACTTAAGAGGAATGATATATTTAAGGTCCTTAACTACGACTGCTCATTTTGTTCTGATCTGATAAAAAACATGGCCGCCAGCACGGAACTTAGGTTTAACATTGGACCCTATTGGAAAAATCACATTTTCATCTTCTCGTCTGAAACTACTGAAGCAAATTCAATAAAACTTTACAGGAATGATGTACTAAATGTCCATAACAAAGACTGGTCATTTCTTTCTGATCTGATAAAAAAACATGGCCACCAGCACTGAACTTAGGATTAACATTTGACCCTATGGGAAAAATCACATTTTCATCTTCTCCTCTGAAACAACTGAAGCAAATTCAACCAAACTGTACAGGAATGATGTACTAAAGGTCATTAACAGAGATTAGTCATTTTGTTCTGATCCGATAAAAACATGGCCACCAGCTTGGAATGGACCCTATCGGAAAAATTTTCTCTGAAACCACTGAAGCAGAATCAACCCAACTTTACAGGAATGATGTACTCAAGGTCCATAACAAAGATTATTCATTTTGTTCCAATTCGATAAAAAACATGGCCACCAGGGGCAAACATAGTTTAACATTGGAGCCTAAGGGAAAAATCACATTTTCGTCTTCTCCTCTGAAACCACTGAAGCAAATTCAACCAAAAAGCAAGTTGAAGTAAATGTATAGAAGGTCCCTTGCAAAAATTACTCATTTCAATAGGTACCAATGGATGACATTGCTATACATTAGAACCCATTGGTAAAAAACATAGTTTTTGGTCATGCATGGCATAGTAGCATTTTGTCAGGTGAGCGATACAGGCTCAGTCTCTGAGACTCTAGTTACAAATTCGTCCTACACGTGAACATGTGGTCAAACTAATGTGTTTCATGGGAATTGCAACTTCACATTGATATGCCAAGCGATCGATATTTACCTATCAAACTGACGGAATTCAAATGAATATTCATGAACTGTAATTATTGTATCACATGTTCCACTGTATTGTAATACCAACATCATAAATGTAATTTCAAGGCCATCTTCAAAAGTTAGTACTGTTATAAAAAGGTTTCACATCATACCGTATAGTGGGTAATTTTCACAAGGTTCTAATTTTCGCTTTATTCACAAGGTTTCTGGAAGTGCGAGAATAAGAACTAGCAAAATTAAAGTCAATTATGTCTTTATACATGTCTTTCCCTTCAACAATTTTCCATTCGCGAAAATTGATGACTATTTAAATTGTATATCCCTCTTCAGGGGAACGAATCGTGAAAACTCCGAAAAATTCCGCTTCACCATAATACTTTTGGAAATGTTTCTGAAGCAATTTCTGAATTCATAAACTCTGTGTTTGAAAATTCAGAAACATCAATTGTTTTTCATTGATAGGCATTCACTGTGAGTGAAATTTGCAGTTTTAACAATTTTGCATTTTAAAAAGTCAATTTTAAACATCTTTGAATTAGAAAATACATATTTTTTTGTGAAACAGAAAAAAAATCCAAAGATTGCTTGATAAAGGGTTTCTGAAATCATAAACTTTGATGTTTGTTATTCATTATTAAAAATTAACAAAGATCACTAGTTTCCGCATGCCTTTTTATCATATGAAAATCAACTTTAGACAAATTTTCTATTTGATGGAAAATATCTAATTCAGAATAAAAAAAAACAATGACTTGAAAACATTTATGGTAAATTCATGAAAAATGTTAGAAATTAATTGTAATTATAGCAGGTGAAAAATTCTGTGTATACATATATGAGCAGAAATTTGCTTTCTTGATTCCAATATCAAAGTCTCCAGGTGGTTGTAAAATTTCAATCCACATAACACTTACACAGGACTAATATTGAACAGAAAACTTATTTGTAGCACCAAATGTTAAATTGTGTGCTTTGTTTAACATTTCTCACTATTTTTTTATTAGATTCAAATACATAAGATAGATAAGAGGTGACCACATATACATTGTCTCTTTCTTTTAGCTAGCCCCTGAACAAGGATTAACTCCCTTTGATCAGCCATCAGAAATCAGAACCAGATGTGATGAACAAGCTGAGGAAATGGTGAACAGAATTAGTACAGTATGTAGTGAAATCTTTCTATTCTGATACCTGTGTATTATAATATCCTGTTATATCTGCCACATTTGTATAGTCCTGTAGTGTGTCCGGTGTAGACCGGTTCCATTGTATCATCTTGTTATACCCTTGGGGTCTGTGTTTGGCTGGGTCCATTTGTAAAGCATTATGTGGCAAATTATGATTTCTTGGGGTCTGTGTATGGTTGGGTCCATTTATAGAAAATTATTATATCCTGAGTTGTGTGTTTAGGTGGGTTCATTTATCCTTTGAGTATTGTTGGGTACATAGGTACACAGTTAACAAATTATTATACCATATTATCTGTTCGTGAATGTGTTCAGTCATAATATTAATATACCATGGGCTCTATGAATATCTGTGGAAGGAATAGAGTGGGGGTCCATTCATAATTTCTGTTAATCGCTTGCACTTCAACCGAGTATAATCTGTAAAAAGTAGGATCACAAAATTTACACAGTAAAAGAGAAACAGAGCAAAAATGTTTCACTAGTTTGGTCAGGCTGCTGTCAAAAAGTAAATTTTGTAGTTAGCGCTCGTCACTCTCGCCATCGACGAATGTTTTTTAGAAGTGGCGAATTTTTTCAGACTGCAATTCATCACTTGGAATTTCGAAAATCACAAATATGAAAATATTATGTTCATAATCTTTGTCACTGTAATCTAATTGTCCAAACTGACACTTTGATTACACGTGTAATGTCAATTAAAGGATTAGTTCAGTTGTTAACAAACGCCATCGGTGTTTTCTTTACGTGTGATCCATGGCTTGTTATCACTAATTACTGGTCAATCAGAGATAACCTGCTTACCTGTATGACAGACAATTAACCATCAGTTGTTTAAGATTATTATTGTATTGAACATTACAAGTATTCATTCAGCAAAATTTTCATAATTAACCGTTCATACTTCCCCTTTGAAAACATTGAATTTTTTTCCACAGATCACGTTTTTATACGACCGCAAAAAATTTGAGGTCGTATAATGGTATGGCGCTGTCGTAGTCATCGTTGTTGTCTGTATACACTTTTGTTTTTGGCCAATAACTTAAGTTCTAGTTGACCAAATCTTATGAAGTTTTACCACAGTGATCTTTGGCACAAAAGGAAGGTTGTGGTGGGTTTTGCGTATTTTGACCTCGCCCGTTTATAAAAAAAGGGGCAAATAATGGCAAAATTTGTTGCGTTCACATATTTGGCTGTAGAATATTCATTATTTATTGGATTTTGATGGGGTTTCTTTCAGTGTGTTCCTAATTAAATTTTCTATCCTCAGTATGTCAACGAATTTTATGTGGCATGTACAGTTTACGAGATAAATGGGCCCAAAAGGGGTGGTTTTCAAAAATTATATTTTTTTTGTCCGATTTTGATGCAGTTTTTAGTTCGCCTCAACGAAGTTGAGGTTGACTATTGGAGTACCCCCGGCGTCCGCGTCTGCATTATGTCCACGTCCGTGTCCACATTTAGGTATATATCTTGGTAACTATGAAGGGTAGGATCATCAAACTTTGTATACAGATGAATCTTGGGCTATCTCACAGCCTCCAAGAAAATTGGGTCTCTTTGACCTATATTTTCCGCTTGAATGACTTACATTCAAGTTTACGTCCGAGTTCAGATCTCAGTCACTATACATGGTAGAATCATGTAACCTTGCATTTGCATGCATCTCTGATGGTAGGTCAGCATCCAGGCAAAATTAGGTCAGTTTGACATATATTTTCCGTTTGAACGACTAACATTCAAGTTTACGTCCGAGTTCAGATCTCAGTCACTATACATGGTAGGATCATGTAACCTTGCATATGCATGCATCTCTGATGATGGGTCAGCATCCAGGCAAAATTAGGTCACTTTGACCTATATTTTCCGCTTGAATGACTTCATTCATGTAACCTTGCATATGCATGCATCTCTGATGGTACATGTAGGTCAGCCTCCAAGAAAATTGGGTCTCTTTGACCTATATTTTCCGCCTGAATGACTTACATTCAAGTTTAAGTCCGAGTTTAGATCTCAGTCACTATACATGGTAGGATCATGTAACCTTGCATTTGCATGCATCTCTAATGGTGGGTCAGCATCCAGGCAAAATTAGGTCACTTTGACCTATATTTTGCGCTTGAATGACTTACATTCAAGTTTAAGTCCGAGTTCAGATCTCAGTCACTATACATGGTAGGATCATGTAACCTTGCATATGTATGCAACTTTGATGGTAGGTCAGCATCCATGCAAAATTAGGTCACTTTGACCTATATTTTATGCTTGATTGATTTACATTCAAGTTTTTGAATGAGTTCAGATCTCAGTAACTATTCATGGTAGGATCACTGTAACCTTGCATATGCATACATCTCGGATGGTAGATCAGCATCCAGGCAAAATTGGGTTACTCTGACAATGTGCCATAACGAGGCGAACTTTGTAATAGTTGATTACCTATGTTTTGCAATGGATTCTCTTTGAAAATAAACATAGAGCTACACCATCAGATTTTTGAGAACTTGTTTCTTTTTCTGAGCTGTGAGGGGTGGAATGGGGACAAAAATTGCAAATTTGCAGATTACCTGAAAATTGTATCCGATTTATCAGATATGGATGGGATTTTTTTGTTTGGATTCTTCTTAATAATAGCATTCAGCAATATGTCAACAGATTTGGTGTAGCTCTTACTGTTTCCGAGCTACAAGGGGTCAAAAGGGCCAAAATTTTCATTTTTCTAAATACAATGTACATGTATGTGAAATTTTTATTTTCCACTGGATTTCGATGGGATTCTTTTCTTTGAATTCCTCTTGACATAAACTTTCATTAGTATGTCAACTGATTTGGCAGAATTCTTACTGTTTCTGAGCTTCAAGGAGTCAAAGGGGCCAAAATTGCAATTTTTCAAAATAAGTGAAATCTTTATTTCTCATCAGATTTCATTTGATTTTTGGCCGGGTTGCACGAAGTGCAAATCTGGCTTATAGTATGGTGAATGTCGGGCGGGCGGGCGGAGGGCGGGGAAAATGTGATACTGATTTTGTGAAATCAACTCCTCCTACAGTTTTNTTTCTTGAAGATTATATCATTGTGTCCATACTTGTATTGTGTCCATACTTGTACTGTGTCCATACTTGCACTGTGTCCACACCTGTATTGTGTCCACACCAACTTAATTTTGCACTTACCATATCGATTCAGGATTCAATTAGCGGGGGGTATCTTTGGCTGCCATTCGGCGACAGTTCTTGTTTTCTTTGGCTTCCTCTTGATGTAAGCTTTCAGTAGTATGTCAAAGGATTTTTCGTAGCTCTTACTGTTTCTGAGCTATGAGGGGCTGAAGGGGCCAAAATTGTAAATTTACAGATAACCTTAAATTTTTATTTTTCGTCGGATTTCGATGGGATTTTTTTCTTTGGATTCTACTTGATGTACGCTTTCAGTAGTATTTCAATGGATTTGACGTAGCTCTTGCCGTTCCCGAGCTATGAGGGGCCGAAGGGGGCCAAAATCGTAAATTTACAGATTACCTTAAATTTTTATTTTTCATCGCATTTCGATGGGATTTTTTTCTTTTGATTCCTCTTGATGTAAGCTTTCAGCATTGTGTCAATGGATTTGGCGTAGCTCTTACCGTTTCTGAGCTAAAGAGGGTCAAAGAGGAATCATAAGGAGTCATAAGGGCTAATTTTTATTTTCCCTAGTTTGTGTCCAGCTAATTACTTGGTCAATCTCCTTATTGCGTCCATCTAATTATTGTGTCAAGCTCTTTCCTGTGTCCATACTCACTTTAAATTACACTTTTTCAAATTTCAGTGGACGACATGCTGCGGTCGTATCATGCTGCGCTCGGCGTAGCCCTTTATTTTGTTTGTTTTGGAGTTCTGTTCTTGTAAACTTTTGGTAGTATGTCAAAAGATTTTGTGTATTCTTACTGTTTCTTAGCTATAAGGGGTCAAAGGGCTGAAATTGCAATTTTCAAAATATGTAAAATCTTTTATTTTTTTACTGGATTTAATTTGGGTTCCAGTTCCTTTCTTCTTATCCTCTTATTGTATAGTTCAAGTAGTATGTTGACCAATTTGACATACCTCTTACCATTTCTGATATATATAAGGAATTATAAGGGCTAATTTTTATTTTCCTTGGCTTGTGTGCAGCTAATTACTGGGTCAAGCTCTTTATTGTGTCCATTTAATTACTTTTATCAAGCTCTTTACTGTGTCTTCATTCATTTTGAGTTACACTTGTTAGAATTTCAGTGTTCAACATGCTACAGTCGTTTCATGCTGCGCTCGGCATAGCCCTTTATTTGATAGTGGGTTATTTCCTTTCAAAAATTATCTTTGAATTTCCATGAAGTTATTTTGTAGAATTTTACTATACTGATATTTGCTTCAATCAAGATCACAGAAAATTTTTATTTCACCACTAATTAATCTTAAAAGTGTTTAAAACACAACATTTGATTGATATTTTGAAAAATAATTTATTTTTTGCTTACCAATATATAGAAAGTTGAACTAAGTTATTAAAGTTTGAATGCAATCAATCAAGTATTTTACTAATGATAAATAACTAATTTAATTCATTTGATGTTTATTTACTGACATCACTTAGATGCTGTCACCTCCTTAAATCTCAAGATGGAAGCACAGAGATTTTACTTTGAAAACAATACTATAGGTCATAAAAATGAACAAATTAAATGAATATCAATTTGTTACTATAATCATGATAATATGCAGAATTAAATGTTAAAAAAATATTAATAATCAAATTATTATCTTCATATTGATTATCATCTTTATAGTACACATTTGGCCTGCGAAATTCGATACACAAATGTGACTAATGATCTCAAAATCCTAGCTAAAACCCTGAAATTTACCAGTCCGAATCAAAACTTGCTAGTCTGGGGCATCAGACTAATACATGATGGTCCGTCTTTACATCTGTACAATTGTCTTCTGCAAGTAAACAATATACATGTATTAAGTCTTCTTTTGAGTAAAATTTTAGTAAGTATAAGTAGGTTTTGTATGAGCATTTTTAGTTCGCCTCAGCGAAGTTGAGGGGGACTATTGGAGTACCCCCGGCATCTACCTCTACGTCCGCGTCCGCATTTGGGAATATATCTCTGCAACTATGCATGTTAGGGTCATCAAACTTTGTTTGCAGATGCATCTTGGGCTATCTCACAGCCTCCTAGAAAATTGGGTCTCCCTGACCTATATTTTACGCTCGATTAATTTACATTCAAGTTTTCAGACGAGTTCAGATCTCAATCACTATACATGGTAGGTCAGCATCCAGGCAAAATTAGGTCACTTTGACCTATATTTTACTCTTGATTGATTTACATTCAAGTTTTTGGACGAGTTCAGATATCAGTCACTACACATGGTAGGATCATTTAACCTTGCACATGCATGCATTTCTGATGGTTGGTCAGCATCCAGGCAAAATTAGGTCACTTTGACATATATTTTACGCTTGATTGATTTTACTTTCAAGTTTTCGGACGAGTTCAGATATCAGTCACTATACATGGTAGGATCATTTAACCTGGCATATGCATATAACTGATGGTAGATCAGCATCCAGGCAAAATTAGGTCACTTTGACCTATATTTTCCGCTTGATTGATTTATATCCAAGTTTTCAGACGAGTTCAGATCTCAGTCACTATACATGGTAGTATCATTTAACCTGGCATATACATACATGTATAACTCTGATGGTAGATCAGCATCCAGGCAAAATCAGGTCACTTTGACCTATATTTTCCACTTGATTGATTTACATCCAAGTTTTCAGACGAGTTCAGATATCAGTCACTATACATAGTAGGATCATGTAACCTAGCATATGCATCCATCTCTGATGATAGATCAGCATCCAACATTGACCTATATTTTCCGCTTGATTGATTTACATTCAAGTTTTTGGACAAGTTCAGATCTCATTCACTGTACATGTTAGGATAATGTAACCTTGCATAGGCATGCATCCCTGATGGTACATAAGCCTCCAGGCAAAAGTAGGTCACTGTGATTTATGTTTTACTCATGAGTGATTTATGTTCAAGTTTTCGGACAAGTTCAGATCTCAATCACTTTACATGGTAGGATCATGTAACCTTGCTTATGCATGCAACTGTGATGTCAACATCCATTCAAAATTGTGTTACTGTGACAAAGTGCCATAACGAGGCGAACTCTGTAATCGTTGATTACCTATGTTTTTTAATGAATTTCAGAATATGTTTCATAATAAAAAGACCAAGAACCAGAAAGTAATTGATCTCATCTCTAACCTGACATCACTAATGTTACAAGTACAGGTAAGGAAATACCATAAATCTCTAACCTGACATCACTCATGTTACTAGTACAGGTAAGAAATAATCTCTAACCTGACATCACTCATATTACAAGTACAGGGAAGAAAATCATTTCTAACCTGACATCACTAATGTTACAAGTACAGGTAAGGAAATACCATAAATCTCTAACCTGACATCACTCATCTTACTAGTACAGGTAAGAAATAATCTCTAACCTGACATCACTCATATTACAAGTACAGGTAAGAAAATAATCTCTAACCTGACATCACTCATGTTAAAAGTACAGGTAACTAAATAATCTCTAACCTGACATCACTCATATTACAAGTACAGGTAAGAAAATAATCTCTAAACTGACATCACTCATGTTACAAGTACAGGTAAAGATAATCTCTAACCTGACATCACTCATGTTACAAGTACAGGTAACTAAATAATCTCTAACCTGACATCACTCATGTTACAAGTACAGGTTAAAATAATCTCTAACCTGACACCACTCATGTTACAAGTACAGGTAACTAAATAATCTCTAACCTGACATCACTCATGTTACAAGTACAGGTAA
>MJUU01052464.1:261964-272087 GCA_002080025.1 Modiolus philippinarum | reverse complement strand
TTTTCAAAATGGCTGCCAAAAAAGGCGGGAAAATTCAACATTGTCCAAATTTCAATGAAATTTGGTTTCCAAGTAGAAATGGATGTTGTGACTTCAAAACCGATGTTGAAAATTGTTTGTTGACAGCCATTTTCAAAATGGCTGCCAAAAAAGGTGGGAAAATTCAACATTGTCCAATTTCAATGACATTCGGTTTCCAAATAGGTCTTGATGTTGCGACTTCAAAACCGATGTTGAAAATTGTTTGTTGACTGCCATTTACAAAATGACGTCTTGACTTCTAAACTGGTGTCGAAAGTGGTCCTTAGCAAGAACGTTTTTTATCAAAAAATCCCAACAAAGAAATATAATAAAACATGATCAGACTTTAAAAACAGTTCAAGATATTGGAGGTGTTCGACTTACGGAAGTTTGAGAAACTGAAGATCAACTGTATAACTTACATTGTTACCTTTATTGTGGTAACTGAAAACCAGGTGAGCTATACAGGCTCCTGGGAGCCTCTGGTTCCTTTTCATTTCCCAAATTGGACTTTTTCCTCACACTTTTTATACCCCTGCAAACAAAGTTTTGGGGGATATATAGGAATCACCCTGTCTGTCTATCTGTCTGTCTGTCCGTGCATCCGTCCGTCTGTCCACACTTCTCGTAAGCACAACTCCTCTTAAACCACTTGAAGGATTTTGATGAAACTTTACACAAAGGAAGGACACTATATGGAGATGTGCATGAAGGAATATGATAATTGTCCAAAACCAGGAAGGGGAGATAATTGGACTTTGACTTTTTGTTGATTCCCCATGTATTGGTTACCTCGTAAGCGCAACTCCTATTAAACCACTTGAAGGAATTTAATGAAACTTTACACAAAGTAAGAACACTATATGGAGATATGCATGAAGAAATATAATTATTGTCAGAAACCAGGAAAGGGAGATAATTCAACTTTGAGTTTAAATTGATTCCCTATGTATGGGTTACCTTGTACGCACAACTCTTAATCCACTTGAAGGATTTTGATGAAACTTTAGACAAAGGAAAAACGCTATATGTAGATGTGTTAATATGTCAAATAAGCTGAAAAAGGGTGAATTTTATATTTGAACCCTTTCAATGGAACCCCTGGAAAAAGTTTTTTCTTGAAGATTATATCATTGTGTCCATACTTGTATTGTGTCCATACTTGTACTGTGTCCACACCTGCATTGTGTCCACACCAACTTAATTTTGCATTTACCATATCGATTCAGGGTTCAATGAGCGGGGGCATCTTTGGCTGCCATTCGGCGACAGCTCTTGTTTTCTCTGCAACTGTGTAAATGCTTGTATTGTGTCCACACCTGTTTTTGTACACACACACTTAATTTTGCACTTGCCATATTGATACAGGTTCATTGAGCGGGGGTATAACTGGCTGCCATTTGGCGACAGCTCTTGTTGACTGTGATAAAATTTTGTGGTCCAGAGTTATTGCCCTTGATTAAGGCAAAATCTGTAAATTTTATGGTTTCCGGATGATCACATCAGTTTGATTTGAGGAAAAGTTTTAATATTTGTTGGACAATGGTGTTAATTATTATAAAATACAGATCAAGTTCAATTTTGACCATGATCAGATTTTGTGTTCCAGAGTTATTGCTTTTGATTTAGGCGACATTTGTAAATTTTATGGTTTCCTGATGATGATTTCAGTTTGCATTGAGGGAAAGTTTTAATATTTTGGGACAATGTTACTAATTATATCAATACAGGTCAAGTTCGATTTTCACTGTGATTGTAATTTTGCATTTATGACTTATTGCCCTTTAATAACACAAAATCTATAATTTTTTATTGTTTCCGAATGATAACGAGTTTGCTGCATAAGAAAATTTTGGGATGATGTTACTTCCCATAAAATGCAAGTCAAGTTTGATTTTCACCATGATCAGACTTGGGTGTTCAGAGTTTTTGTCCTTGAATTTATTGAGCTTTCTTTGAAATTAAGTTTAAATATTTTGTGAATATATATCCATGAAATCCAGTTCTGGTTAAATTTTTCTGACACAGTGATTGGTTATTCAGATTACACAGTTATTGCTGGCTCTTGAATAATGTAAAATCTTTTAATTTCTTAGTTTGTGGATGATAAGTTATGTTCACCTCAGAGAAAGTTGGAATATTTTTATACCCCCCGGAAACAGTTTGGGGGGTATGAAGGAATCAGTCTGTCTGCCTGTCCGTACGTCCATCCGTCCACACCTCTTGTAAGTGCAACTCCTCTTAAGGCCAGTGTTTTTTTATTACTTGGTTTACGGATTTTTTCATGAAAAATGTTGGATGGGTGGTGGTAAAAAAAAAAAAAAAAATCCAGATCTTCATCAGACCTAGTGAAAATTTTGTTTAAAATTTATTTTAGAATATTACCTCAATTTGAAATACCCATACTATATGTAAGTCAGATAATTGTCCCTATTTAAATTGTTTCACTTTCATGGATGAAAGTGCTATTGGAATGTCCACACTAATCTAGATATATAAGAAAATGATTATCAGGATCTTTCCAGTCACTGCTGTTATATGATCCTAATTGACTGTTGCGGTAAAACTTTTCAGAAAGATATTTTTTGGTTTTTTTTGTATTATCAGTGTTGAACAATCGGAAAAAAAATTATTAGTTGATCATCGGAAATAATCAGACAGCCATAAATAAATTTCAAAATGAATACCGCAGCAAGAGCCAATAAAGGGCTACGCCGAGCGCAGCATGATACGACCGCAGCATGTCGTCCACTGAAATTTGAAAAAGTGTAATTTAAAGTGAGTATGAACATAGGAAAGAGCTTGACACAATAATAAGATGGACGCAATAAGGAGATTGACCAAGTAATTAGCTGGACACAAACTAGGGAAAATAAAAATTAGCCCTTATGACTCCTTATGATTCCTCTTTGACCCTCTATAGCTCAGAAACGGTAAGAGCTACGCCCAATCCATTGAAATGATGCTGAAAGCTTATATCAAGAGGAATCAAAAGAAAAAAATCCCATCGACATCCGACGAAAAATAAAAATTTTAGGTTATCTGTAAATTTACAATTTTGGCCCCTTCAGCCCCTCATAGCTCGGAAACGGTAAGAGCTACGCCAAACCCGTTGACATAGTACTGAAAGCTTACATCAAGAGGAATCCAAAGAAAAAAATCCCATTGAAATCCGATGAAAAATCAAATTCCTTGGTTATCTGTAAATTTACGATTTTGGCCCCCTTCGGCCCCTAATAGCTGGGTAAGGAAACAAGTTACCAAAAATCTAATAGTAGAGCGCTACGATAATTTTTCATTAGGAATCCTTTGGAAAAAATTGCATCAAAATCGGACTAAAAACAAAAAAAATGAAATTTTTGAAATTCGCCCCTTTTGGGCCCCATTTATCTCGTGAACGGTACATGCCACGTGAAATCCGTTGGCATACACTAGATTGGAAATTTTCTAAGGAGTTTACTGAAAGAAACCCCATCAAAATCCGATAAATAATAAAGATTCTACAGTCAAATATGTGAAAACAACCAATTTAACCCCTTTTGGCCCCTTTTTCTAAAATGGGCGGGGCCAGGAACATAAAATCATAGCCCTGGCTAAAGCATGTGCCAAGAAACATCATACTAAAATTTGAAAATGATCTGTTCACTGGAACCAAAGTTATGCTGTCCACAGACACAAAAATACCCAATTTTACCCCTTTTTGGCCCCTTTTTCTAAAACGGGTGGGGCCATAAACCCGAAATTAAAACCCGGGATAGCCATTATGCCAAGAAACCACATACTGAAATTTGAAGATGATCCGTCCACTAGAAACAAAGTTATGCTGGCCACAGATGCCGACACCGACGACTGCGCCATAACATAATACGACCGCAAAATTTTTGCGGTCGTATAAAAATTGTATATCCAGAATGGATTAATAATCGATTATAATAAGAATGTTATTTAAAGTGCTGCTTTATCAAATATCAAAATAAGTTTTATCTGAAAAATTGTTCTTAATTTTGATTTACAATTTTCCCTATGTATGTTACAAGTGAGTTAACTGAAATTTGAATTTTATCCCTATTAGTCAATATATATGTTTTGTTCAGACGTGAGAGGACTCGTCCCATCCCCTCATTTTCTTTTATACATACAAGCTAGGCAGGAGACGACATTACGCCAGTGATGACAATAGTGATAGACTGACAGACAGACACAAAGTGTGGCTTGTCCAGGTCGCCTGATTCGTGATTCAGATGTGGTATTTCCCTTATGCTTAGCATTGGGCTTTGTCAAATACTAATTAAGTACCACTTTTATTCAACAAATTCCAAAATTCAGATTTCAAACAATTTGCATTACAGTAGTAGATATAAAACATTTTTCAAATGGACAATCTTGGAAGTACAGAACTTCCTACTTTTTTTTTATCTTTACAGAACTAAAAATAGGCATTCAAAGACCATTGTTTCTATAAATTATTCTAATTAATGAAAATATATACTTTTTAACTAGATAAAGTATGAAAATAAGAATAATGTTAACAAAAATATAATAATTATTTTTTAAAAACACAGAATTTAAAGAAAGATAGCTCTAAAAAGCTATAACTGTACTACACTAGTAATCCATCTCACTTCTCAACAGTAATTGATATCTTATAAAATAGAATTTATTTTTGTGCTCTTATTCCATCTTATCACTTTTGTATCATAAATATATTCTCCGTTAAGTATTGGTTCCTTGTGGTGCGATGTGTTGTTCATGAGAAATTTGCGGTATTCAGACATACCGATTAACCGGAAGTTTACTGTTTCCTTGAACAGTAACACGAGTTTTGCTTGAATTTTGTCATTTCTCGTAAATATTCTGATGAATAAAGCTAGCGGTTGTGGAACCAACATACCAGGAGCGTTTGTTGCGACGTCGGCGATTATCAATTATTATTTATCATTGTCATTGCTCAATATTGATACCGACGGATGCTAATTTGGATACCGGTCCCGTGCATGCTGCCTCTTCCAGAAGATCGTTTTGATCGCTTTAGTCTTTACATTGCAAAAAGACGTTAACTACCAACATTTTTATACCCTTAATTATTATTTTTTTTTAGTTTTTTACTCGAAAATTTCGCTCGGCGGGAATACGGAAAATAAAAAATATGAAAAATCAAAATTTTATTTTTTTTCCAAATCTGAAAAAATCGGGACGGCGGATCCGTAAACCAAGTAATAAAAAAACAATGGCCTAAACCACTTGAAGGATTTCGATGAAACTTTACACAAAGGAAGGACACTATATGGAGATGAACATGATGGAATATATTATTATTGTCTGAAACCAGGAAGGGGAGATAATTTGAATTTGACTTTTCATAGATTCCCTATGTATGGGTTACCTCATAAGCGCAACTCCTCTTAAACCTCTTAATGGTTTTGATGAAACTTTACACAAAGGAAGGACACTATATTGAGATGTGCATGAATGAATATAATTATTATCTGAAACCAAAAAGGGGAGATAATTTGACTTTGACTTTTCATAGATTTCCTATGTATGAGTTACCTCGTAAGCGCCACTCCTCTTAAACCACTGAAAGGATTTTGATAAAACTTTACAGAAAGGAAGGACACAATATATGGAGATGTGCATGAAGGAACATAATTATTATTTGAAACCAGGAAGGGGAGATAATTTGAGTTTGACTTTTCATAGATTCCTTATGTACAGGTCACCTGGTAAGTGCAAATCCTCTTAAACCAAGTAAAGGATTTTGATGAAACTTTACACAAAGGAAAGACACTATATTTAGATGTGCATGTAGAAATAGAATTATTGTCGAAAACCAGGAAGGGGAGATAATTTGACTTGAACTTTTGTTGATTCCTTTTGCAATGATTTTTTGGACTTTGAATTTTTCAAAGAAATAATTCAAGGCATAGATATTTTGAAATCAAGCTGGGGGTGAGAAACACTCCTCTTGAAAGGTTGTTTTCAAAGTGTAATGAAATTTCTCGTATGCTTATGATATTTGTGTAAAGTGTCAAAAAGGCAAAAAAAAAGGGGTGAATTTTGATTTTGTCTAATTTTGACAGAGTATTTTCATTGGCACCCTTAGGAAAAGTTCTTTTTTAGTCCCCTACCAGCATCCCCAAAGGGGACTTTAGGTATGCATTCCATCAGTCCCTCAGTCTGTCACACTCAGTTTTCCGGACTTTTTTCCCATAGTATATGAGATATTTACCTAATATTTGGTATGTAAGTCTTTCACAATGAATTACAGACCAAGTTGGAGTTTCAATCCGGTTCATTGATTTTGGATGGAGTTATGGGCCTTGGACTTACAAATTTTTGATAAATTAGGTTTTCCGGATTTTTTTTGGTAACCCGCTCCAGATATTAAGCTGATATTTGCTATATAAGTCTACTTCTATGAATTACAGATTAAGTATGAGTTTGGTCCCGGCCCATTGGTTTTTGACAGAGTTATGGGCCTTGGACTTAGAAAATTTTGGTAAAATATAGGATTTCCAGATTTTTTTTTCTAAACCGTTCCAGATATTAATATGAATCGCTATGTGAGTCTACCAGAATGAGTTATAGATCAAGTTTGAGTTTGGTGACTTTACATTTATTTTTTATGGAGTTATGGGTCTTGGACTTAAAAAATTGTGTCAAAATGTAAGATTTCCAGACTTTTTCCCAAACCTTTCCAGATGTTAAGCTTATATTTGCTATTTGAGTCTACCACCAGGAGTTACAGATCAAGTTCGAGCTTTGTTCTGGTCCACTGATTTTGACAGATTGTTGGCCTTGGACTTTTTTATTTTACTTTTTTACGACGGCAAAAAAATTGTGGTTGTATAATGGTATGGTGCTGTCGTCGCCGTTGTCGGTGTCGTCTGTAGACACTTTTGTTTTTGATCAATAACTCAAGTTCGAGTTGATCAATTTTTCTAAAATTTTAAAATAATATTTCTTGGCACAAAAGGAAGGCTTGGATGGGTTTTTGGTTTATGTGGCCCCACCCATTTCTAAAAAAGGGGCCAAAAAGGGCAAAATTGGGTGTTTTCACATATTTGACTGCAGAATGTTTATTATGTATCGGATTTTGATGGGGTTTCTTTCAGTGTACTTCTTATAAATTTTCCAATCTGTAATATGCCAACATATTTCATGTGGCATGTACCGTTCACGGGATAAATGGGCCCAAAAGGGGCGAATTTCAAAAATTTTATTTTCTTTATTTTAAGTCAGATTTTGATGCAGTTTTTGGCAATGGATTCCTAATGAAAAATTAACTAGTGCTGCACTATCAGATTTTTGATAACTGTTTCCTTTCCAATGTATAAGGGGCTGAAAGGGCCAAAATTGCAAACATGCAGACAACCTAAAATTTTTATTATACAACCGCAAAAATTTTTGCGGTCGTATAATGGTATGGTGCTGTCGTCGTGGGCGTTGTTGTCGTCTGAAACACTTTTGTTTTTGATCAATAACTTTAGTTTCAGTTGATCAATCCTTATGAAATTTGAACACAATGACCCTTGGCACAAAAGGAAGGCTTGGATTAGTTTTGGTCATTGTGGCACACCTGTTTTTAAAAAAAGGGCTAAAAAGGGTTACATTGGGTGTTTTCACCTATGTGGCTGTAGAATCTTTATTATTTATCAGATTTTGATGAGGTTTCTTACAGTGTGCTCCTTAGGAAATTTCCAATCTGCAATATGATGTACCGTTCATGAGATAAAGGGGCCCAAAAGGGGCGAATTTCAAAAATTATATTTTTTTAATTTTTAGTCCGAATTTGATGCAGTTTTTTGCAATGGATTCCATTTGAAAAATTAATAAACACTGCATCTTCAGATTTTTTGATAATTTGTTTCCTTTCGGAGCTATGAGGGCCCAAATGGGGCCAAAATTGCAAATATGCTGATTACCTGAAATTTTTATTTTTCATCAGATTTCAAAGGGATTTTCTTCTTTGGATTCCTCTAGTTTTAAGCTTTCAGTAGTATGCAAATGGATTTGGTGTACCTCTTACCTGTCCCAAGCTATAAGGAGTCAAATGGCCCAAATTGCAATTTTTAAAAATATGTAAAATCTTTTGTAATTTTTCACTACTTTTTGTCCAGGTAATTAATGTGTCATTGTCTTTATTGTTTCCAGCAAATTATTGTGTCCACATTCATTTTAATTGACACCTGTTCAAATTTCAGTGGTCAACATGCTGCGGTCGTATCATGCTGCGCTCGGCGTAGCCCATTATTTTTCTTCAGATTTTGATGGGATTTTTTGTTTGGAATCCTCATATTGTAAGCTTTCAGTAGTATTTCAACAGCATTGACGTGGCTCGGACCATTTCCGAGCTATAAGGGGTCAAAGGGGCCATTGAAATTTGCAATTATCAGAAATATGTGAAATCTTTTTTTCATCAGATTTGGTGGGATTTTTTTGTTTGGATTATTCTCATTGTAAGCTTTCAGTAGTATGGCAAGAGATTTTACATAGCTCTTGCGTTTTCCAAGCTATAAGGGGTCAAAGGGGCCAAATTGCAATATTTCTGAATATGTGAAATCTTTATTTTTCATTGGATTTCAATCTGGGTTTTTCTTCGGATTTCTCTTAATGTAAGCTTTTCGTTGGTAGTCAACAGATTTTTCTTAGCTCGGATCTCCTGTAGTTGGCGATCGTAATTCTGGAATACCAGAATTGTTAACAATTCTGGAACAAAAATTTATTCCAGAATTGTTGTTCCAGAATTGTTCCAGAATTGTTAAAATTTTAAATAATGCTAATTAATTGAACTATTTATTCAATGATTGTTGATCCAGAATTATTACTGTTCAAACACTAATTATTGAATAAAATCAATCAAGGACTTACAAGTCCTTGAATCAATGCTAGGATAATTTTCATAACAAAATTGTTTCAATCTAATTGATGATTTTTGTTAAAGCCCACACCAGCTGTTTATCAAAATAAAAAAAAAATCATGTACTTTAAGAATTACATAACAACAGTTTAGATTCTTTTTGAAATATATTATTGACTGTGTAAAGGACCATTTGTTATTCATGTAGTCTTTCTGTAAATTAAACCTTGGACTGCTCTACAATATGTGCCATGATGTTTTACATTTTGCAGCTTGATTTCCAATGCATCCCATCTGTCACACAAAATCATTTCCTCTAGGTAGCTTGGCAGCAAATAAGAAGAAAACTTTTCATTTCTTTGAATCGGAACTTTGCCTTAGCCAAATAAGACTCGGTAGTTTATATCTGGATTAACAAAATTTAAACTTTGGTTCAAAGTGCCATGCTGGGAGTTCAGTTCTGACCAAATTTTCAAGAAGGCTCTCTACTTTTCAGATTGAATAATGGAGCTTGGTAAAACTACTTATGAATAATTGGTAAGAGTGTAGCAGCATTCCCTTTTGTAGTCTAGTTCGAAGTACAATGTATGTTAAAGATGGCTATTGCAAAGTGTCTGCTAGTCCAAACATTAATTGTTCTTTCTGTGGCACCTGCCACTTGTGATTTAACATATTTTTTTTTCACTACACTAGTTCAACCAAGATCAGAAGGAATCTGTTTTTACAGAACAAACATCCTGTACTAGACCTTGTGTGTCTGCTTAGCAACTGCTGTGACTTCAGTATGTTGACTCCACTGAGGTAAATGACTTACATTTGAATTATTAAATTCAATCAAAATTTCAAAAGGAAGTATCAGTAATAAATGAGTTACTTAAACCTAAAAATCACTGTAAAACATATTTACATGATAAAGGCCATGGACGACACAATTTGTGAAAATTGATCCCTAACTGAAGACCAAAGCCAGTATAAATACTTGCTTTAATTGCCAATTAAACACTAGTGAGTTTTCCCAAGCTGATAAAATTCTCCAACTGTAACAATTCTGGAATATCGCAATGTTCCAGAATTGTTGGAAAAAATATAAAAAAATTAACAATTCTGGAATAAATTTTTATTCCAGAATTGTTAACAATTCTGGTATTCCAGAATTGTGATCGCCAACTACAGGAGATCCCTTAGCTCTTTTGATATCCTACTTTTAAGGGATTAAAAGGGCTAATTTTGATTTTCACTAGT
>MJUU01052464.1:249840-261454 GCA_002080025.1 Modiolus philippinarum | reverse complement strand
GTGTCAAGTAAATTTATGTGTCAAGGTCCTTATTGTGTCCAGCAAGTTACTGTGTTCATATTCATTTTAGTTTACACTTGTTCAAATTTCAATGATCGACATGCTGCGGTCGTATCATGCTGTGCTCGGCGTAGCCCTTTATTTTTTTGCTGGTATATCAAAGAATTATTCCACAGGTAGGGGATTTCTAGGGGGGTATATTTGGCTGCCATTCGGCGACAGCTCTTGTTTAACTTGTTTCTCGCCCTTTACGTACTGGTAAAGTTTGATTTATTTTCTCTTTACTACTGGTAATAAAAAAGCTAATGGTCAAGCGAAATAGTTATCCAGGTTCCTGCAACTACTAGAATTGCCTAAAGATCACCTTTTTCTAGTTTCAAAGATCTTGTCCTCTGAAATTGCTTAACCAATACTAATGAAAATTGGTCTGGAGTAATCAACCTTTTTAGCTAGGATGGCTATAGCTAGGGTGAGCTTTTGTTACACTTGGCTTTCATCTGTTGTTGACTTGTTCGTCAAAAACTTTTTATTCAAAGAGACCACAAGAAAGATCAGGATGTCTTTCAAGATTATAAGTAATTCTTGAGTTGAGCATAGTGAAACAAGAATAAAAGATGTAGAATTTCTACTCTTATCTTCCCCAATGGGAAACACATTCAAAGATCTTCTTTGATTATTATCAAACTCAGCAACAATTGTCAATAGATGGCCCTCTAAAAACGGTATCCTCAAGGTTCCTTCCTCACCCAAAATATATGACTGCAAGGGAGGGCATAGTTGAACATTGAACCCTATGGGGGACACTTTCAAAGAACTACTTGTCCAATTATAACTAAATTTAGTCAGAATGGTTGTTAGATGGTTCCTTCCAGAAAAGGTATTTTGTAGGTCTTTATCTCGTCCAAGTCGGCCACAAGCAAGAAACATAGTTAACAATGAACCCCATCGGATCTTCTCCTCAGAAACTATAGGTCCAATTATAGGTGGTCCCTTCCAAAGAAAGGTGTTCTGCAGATCTGTACCTCACCAAGATGGCTGTCAATGACAAACATAGTTTAACACTTTCCAGGCGGAATTAATTTTGCAGACCTCCTCCTTTTGGAAACTTTGCAAACTTATGCAAATTATATGCAAATAAGCTGATACTTTTCAATGCAACTTTGCCAGCATCTTTATACAGGTATGTGGAAGAAGGAGGGTGGGATGGTGGGTGGAGGGGGTGGGAGATGGGCCAATGTGCAGGTACCCCCACTGAAAAAATGGAAATTTTAGTCATTTTTTTTAGTTTTAGGTTGCCATGGAAACCGGCTGAGATGAGTTATGCAATCTATATTGTGCATACATATAGAGTGATCAACTCTCTTTGCTATCATGCATAAATGGCATGAAAAGTCTTTGGTCTGTAACAGGAGGAGCGGATTTTGATAGTCCCTTAGGGGCAAAAATGCCGATTTTCAGCATTTTTTTTGCATTCAACTTGCTGTCAAAAATTCAAAACAATTTTTTTAAATTATTCCCTACGGTCTGGCACATTTTTTTACCTCTACTGTAAACAAAAAGTCCAAGAACTTGATAATTCTGCTGCGGGTTTTGAAATTAGAAGCATCCATCAGAGCCAACCCCTCCCCAAAATTTCGTTTTTTGCAAAAATTTTGTTTCCATGGGTACTAAACAGGGTCTTGCAACTCTTGAGACTTCAGAATCTGGGCTCGTTTATGTGTATTTGTTTAGCCATAGTACCTATCTGTCTTTCATACCCGGTGAACTTCTATTGCCAGTGTATGGAAAGCAATGAGGGACATTATAGTGCCAGCTGGGCCCACGATGCCTCAAGGCATCGTCCAACTGGAAAGGGTTAACTTAACATTGGACCATTTGGGAAAAACATTCAAAGGTCTTCTTTTCAAAATAAGCTAGCCCAATTATAACCAAACATTGTCAAAATGATCCTTAGGTGACCCTTTCTTACATAGGGTCTCTGGCAGGTTCCTGCCTCTCTAAGATGGCTGCTAGCTAAGAACATAGTCTCACGAACATAGTCTAACATTCGACTTTATTGGAAACATATTCACAGATATTCTTCTTAAAAGCTGGTTGGCTCATTATAACAAATTTCAGTTCAATGGTCCTTAGATGATCCCTTCTAAAAATGGTATCCACCAGTTCTGTTACTCAACCAAGATGGCTTCGATAGGGGACGTAGTTTAACATTTGGATCCTATAGGAAACATACAAAGATCTTCTCAGAAACTACTAGTCTAATTTTATTAAATTGTTTCAGAACTGTCCTTTAATGGTCCATTCTATGATAGATATTTAGCAGGTCTGTGCCTCATCCAAGATTACTGCCAGCAGGGAACATAGTTTAACATTTGGCCCTATTGAAAACACATTAAAAAAATCTCCTCTCAAAAAATACCAGTCCAATTTTAACCAAACTTTGCCACATTGGTACTAAGATGGTCCCTTCCAAACAAGGTATTCAGCAGGTCTGTACTTCATCCAAGATGGCCACCAGTAGTGAAATACTAGTAGTTTAACATTGGACGCAATGAGAAACATATTCAAGATCTTCTCAGAAACCACTAGTTCAATTAGAACCAAATCTGATCACAAGGGTCTAAAGATGGTCCAGTCAAAATAAGGGATCCCGCAGGTGCGTAACCTCATCAAACATGGCTGTTAGTGTGGAAAATAGTTTAATATTGAACCCTATTGTAAGCACTTTCCAAGATTTCCTTTTCAGAAACTACTTGTCCAATTAGTGTCAAACTTATAGTCACAATGGTGCTTAGATGACCCCTTCCAAAAAGGTATCTCCCAGGCCTGTACCTCACTCAGGATAGAGGCCAGTGGGGATCTTAATGATGGATTCCATTGAAAAAAAATGTCTTAGAAACTACTAATCAAATTGGAACAAGATTTGATTACAACAATCTTTGGGTTATTCCCTTTAGACTGTGCCCTGCAGGACTGCATCATCCAATCCAAGGTCGCCACCAGCTGATACATAATTTAACATTGGGCCCTAGTGTAAGTAAGTAAGTAACCTTTATTTTGAGTCGGCATAGATATTTACATAATAACAAAGGTAACATGTACCGACTGATATTTGTAAAACAAAACAACTAACATTTAAACAACATAGACATTGGTTAAAATGAAGCACACATGCAAGCCAAGCATAGAGTCAAAAGTGGAATTGCCATTTATACCTCTGTCAGCTATGGTTCAGGTGAGACATACAATCTTTTTAGAGCCTCTTGTTAGATTAATTTTTATACCCTTGTGCCGTGTCTTCACTTTTCAAGTCCATCACTCGTCTATTTCCTGTTTGCCGATAACTTTGATTTTTTCCCATAATAGCCATATATTGATAATTTTCGTCAAGGAATTTTCAGCTTTTATATGCAGCAATGGTTTGATATTTGGTCCGAAGCTTAAGTATGATGAGTTGTACTGTGTCTCCCCTTTTCAAGTCTGTCACTCATCTACTTCTTGTTTGCTGATTACTTCGATTTTTTCCATTATACTAAATCCATAAGTTGAAAATTTTTGTCAAGGATTTCTCAGCTTGTATATGCAGTAATGATTTGATATTTGGTCTGAAGCTTTGGTATGATGGTTTGTACCGTGTGTTTTCTTTTCCAATCCGTCACTCATCTACTTCCTGTTTGATAACCTTGATTTTTTTCATTATAGCCGTATGTTGAAAATTTTCGTCAAAGATTTCACAGCTTGTGTATGCAGTAATTATTTGACATTTGGTCTGGAGCTTTGGCATGATGAGTTGTACCGTGTCTCCCCTTTTCAAGTTCGTCACTTATCTACTACCTGTTTGCAGAAATCTATCTGGCGGGGGCATCCATATCCCATGGACACATTTTCTTTTATTTGTTTTGATTTTTGTCGAGCCTTCGACGATAGTTGAAAAAAGCGAGACTTAGGTATGGTGATTCCGACAACGGCGGCGGCGTCCATAATTGTTTAAGTTTTTTCTTGGGTCAGTTTAGCATCAACCACCTGTGCTAGCCTATTGATATTTGGTATGCACTTGCATTGGCATTAGTAAAGCTCAGTTTCAGTTGCGTTTTATGTCTATGCCCCCGCAGTCATGCTCCACTGACTTCGAAATTTTGATTTTTTTTTCAAATGTTTAAGTTTTTTTCTTGTGTCTGTTAAGAATCAACCACTCATAGTTACCAATTGATATTTGGTATGCAGTTTCATTAGCATCATTGCAGTTCAGTTTCAGTGGCGTTTTATATCTATGTCCCCGCAGTCATGTTCCACTGACTTCGAATTTTTGCACATTTCATCAATTTTTAAGTTTTTTGTTGTCTGTTTAGCATCAACCACTCTTAGTTGCATATTAATATTTGGTATGCAGTTGCATGAGCATCATTACAGATTAGTTTCAATGGCGTTTTATGTCTATGCCCCCCACAGTCATGCTCCACTGACTTTGAAATTTTGCACTGTTTATCAAATGTTTGAATTTTTTCTTGGGCCCCTTTAACATCAGCCTCTCATAGTAGCCCATTAATCTTTGGTATGCAGTTACATTATCATGATTGAGATCAGTTTCAGTAGCGTTTTATATCTTTGACATGCAGTTGCATCCTCAGGATTATACACTTTGACCCCCTATCAAGCTCGAACAATCATATGAAGATTTTAGCAAGCAGGTAGTGCACACAAATTAAGACCTACATTTTGTTATCATGGCTGTTGTCGAAGATCAAGGTGCAGATTCATGCGATGCATGGGTAAGGCGAGACATATTCTGTGTCAACAGTTCATTGTTACTTTTTGCTAGATAATCTGCAAGAGCTTGTACCCTTTTGTCGCTGTATAATAACTTTCTTGTTGCTAGATACATGAGATATTGGTTACTATTTTTATACGACCGTAAAAAATTTGAGGTCGTATAATGGTATGGCGCTATCGTTGTCGTCGTCCGTGTCGTCGTCGTCGTCTGTAGACACTTTTGTTTTTGGTCAATAACTTAAGTTCCGGTTGATGAATCCTTATGAAATTTTAACACACAATGTTCCTTGGCACAAAAGGAAGGCTTGGAGGGGTTTTGGATTTTGTGGTCCCCCCCCAGTTTGAAAAAAGGGGCCAAAAAAAGGGAAAAATTCGGTGTATTCACATAATTGGCTGTAGAATTTTTATTATTCATCAGATTTTGATGAGATTTCCTTCAGTGTGCTCCTGAGAAAATTTCCAATCAGATGTAGAGCAACGGATTTCATGTGGCATGTACCGTTTATGGGATAAATAGGGCCCAAAAGGGGCAAATCACCAAATTTTGATTTTTTTTTTATTTCTAGTCCGATTTTGATGCAGTTTTTTTCAATGGATTCCTTGTGAAAAAATAATATGGTATATAACTATTAGATATTTGATAACATGTTTCCTTTTGGAGCTATGAGGGGCCAAAATGGTCCAAAATTACAAATGTGGAGATTACGTAATTTTTTTTATTTTTCATCAGATTTCCATGGGATTTTTTTCTTTACATTCCTCTTGTCATAAGCTTTTAGTAGTATGCCAACAGATTTTTCGTATCTCTGACAGTTTCCGAATTGTAAGGGGTCAAAAGGGTCAAAATTGCAATTTCCACAAATATGTAAAATCTTTTTTTTTTTGATCGGATTTCGATGGGAGTTTTTTTCTTTGGATTCCTCTTGTTGTTAGCTTACAGCAATATGTCAATAGATTTTGCGTACCGTCTCTGAGCTGTAAGGGGTCAAAGACCAAAATGGCAATTTTCCAAACTATGCAAAATCTTTATTTCTCATTGGAGTTAAGTGTTTTTTTGTTTTTTTTGGTCTTGATGTAAGCTGCAGTAGTACGTCAACAGATTTAGCATATCTCCTACAGATTGTGAGCTTTCTGGAATAAAAAAAGGCTAGTTTCTAGTTTGTGTCCAGCTTATTACTGTTTCAGTCTCCTTATTGTTTCCATATAGTTACTGTGTCCACATTCACTTTATATATTACGCTTGTTCAAATTTCAGTGGTCGACATGCTGCGGTCGTATTATGCTGCGCTCCGCATAACCCTTTATTATACTTTTTATTCTGTGAAAATCAATCTAAGTGTTATACTTTACTTGTGCTTGGTAATCCAGCTAGAGCTTGTACTTTCTCGTTGCTAGATGAAGTACCAGATTTGGCACTTTCCTGTTGCTAGATTCAGATGTGTGTACTAATCTCCAAGTGTTGCTAGAAAGTGGATTATGATCTTGTACTTTCTTCTTGTTAGATAATATTCCTTAATGTCGCTAGATATTGGCTACAAAGCTTGTACTTTCTTGTCGCTGGATAATAGATCCAGAGCTTGCTAGACAAAATCCAAAATATGGATCTAAAGATGGGTCCAAAATATGTTTCTAGTGATGGATACAGAAAGGTCCAGAGAGTGTACTTTCTCGTTTCTATTTGTTGTTTTATAGTTGATCATGATACGTTTTAGTAAGACGGTAAGACAGTAAGACATTGCATTATGATGTTGTGCACTCTTGTTTCTAGATAATGGTCTAGAATATGTCTTCTATTGTTGCTAGATAATGGGCACAGATACCTTCAGTTTAAACTCTACTATCTATCCATATTTTGTACTACTAGTATGTTGTACTATTTTGTTGCTTGATAAGGGATCCAGAGCTTGTATTTTTTCGTCGT
The DNA here is from genome assembly GCA_002080025.1 of Modiolus philippinarum. Classification (NCBI taxonomy): domain Eukaryota; kingdom Metazoa; phylum Mollusca; class Bivalvia; order Mytilida; family Modiolidae; genus Modiolus; species Modiolus philippinarum. The sequence continues at coordinate 254,763 of MJUU01052464.1, read as the reverse complement.
AAGATAATGGATGCAGAGTTTACTCTTTCTTGCTGCTAGATAAAGCAATTGTTCCAGGATCTTGTTCTTTCTTTTAGTTAGTTAATAGATCCAGATAGAATTTGCATTTTTTTTATCGATATTGGATACAAAGCATGTACTATCTTGTTGCACGAGTTTGTTCTACCCGTGATGATTTAATGAGTGCAACCTTACTCTCATATCCTAACTTTTACAACAAGGTTACAGATTTTATAAATTACTGAATACTTTTAAGAAGTTTTAGAGAAGATATGAACATTTGGTATCTAAATATGGCATGACTCGCAAATAGCCTATTTCAAAGGCATTTTGATCCATTAACCATTCATCCTCGATCTCATGGAAATGTTGTTAAAAATGCCAGAAAATGATAAAAAAGGGGAAAAAATGGGACGCAATTAACTTGCATTCTTTTCGTTATTTTGTAATATCGACAGAATGTTCTACACAAATCCATAAAATTGGCTTCGGAATCCAATGATCTGTAGATTTTACACCTACATTGGCCTCTTGCTGTTGCTACCAATGTCTACTGAAATACATGACGACTCTTTACCAAACCTTTCGGGTAGTCATGCGAGTTTTTTTTTTTTTTTTTTTTTTTTTTTTTTTTTTTTTTTTTTTTTTTTTTTTTTTTTCGTAGTGCGACAGTGTTTAACCACCAGACTATGTTCTTTGAGCTAGCCGGGAGCTTAACGGTAAGCAACCTCTGACCCATCTTTCTAAATTACTTTCAGTTTTCAGGGCAACAATAGACTGATATTTACTATGGATATAACCGCTCTTTACACCAGCATTCCTAACAACGACGCATTTCTAGCGGTCAAGCATTTTCTCAATAGAAAACCCAATCCGTATGCTTCCACAGACATTATTCTCAGACTCACAGAATTAGTCCTTACTCTCAATACGTTTCAATTTAATGATATTTTTTATTCTCAAATTGGTGGAGTTGCGATGGGAACGAAAATGGACCCCAGCTTGGCTTGCATTTTGTCGGTTTTTTTGGAAGAAAAGATGTTCTCAGACCACTTCCGGGTTTATACAAAAGATTTATTGATGATGTATTTGGTGCTACCTCCAAAAGCCGACATGAACTGGAGACATTCATCCATTTTGTGTCGACCTATCATCCAGCTATCAAGTACACTTTCGACATCAGTGAATCTAAACTCTCCTTTCTTGACATTCAATGTATGATTCATGAAAACGTACTATCGACATCTTTTTTTTTACAAACCAACCGATGCACACTCTTATTTGGATTATTCTTCCTGTCATCCTTCAAGTTGCAAAAACGCTATCCCTAAATCTCAATTCATGCGGCTCAGACGTATTTGCAGTGATGACAAGGACTTCGAATCACAGTGTGCCCTGATGTCTGAATTCTTCATTAGGAGAGGATATCCAATGGAAGTGATTTCCAGGGCTGTTGACTCTGTTACTACAATTTCTCGCAGAAAGGCAGTGACAAAAAAGAAAACAGAAAACAGCGAAAGAATACCTTTAGTTCTAACTTACCATCCTCACAATGTCGCTATACAGAAAATATTAGTACAGAATTTCAAAAAAATTATACAAGATGATCCACTGATGGCTGAAATATTTCCATCTTTGCCCATTACAGCCTATCGCAAAGAAAAAAGTTTAAGAGATCACTTAGTGTCCAGCAAAATCAGGACCGACCAGACCAGTAACAACAAGTCATATAGGGCGAACACGACGTTGTGGTCGCAAGATCTGTCGAACTTGTCCCTTTCCTATGGAAACGGAATTCATCAAGGGTCCTGATGGTTCTTACAAAATCAGTTCTGGTTTTACTTGTATAACCAAGAATGTGATATATGCCATAGTATGTAGACGGTATCACAAAATATATGTTGGTGAGACTTGCCGCAGACTGGGTGATCGCTTTGCTGAGCATCTCAGTTCGATCCGTAACAGCTCACAAAGACACACCCGTCGGTAACCATTTCAGGTTTCGCCAACGTTCCATGGAAGACATGAGCGTGACAGTCCTTACTCAGGTTGACAGTTCACGACAACAGCGACAACAGTTAGAACAACAGATTATATTCACTCTGGGTACCCAAAACCCCAAAGGTATAAATATAAAAAATAGTGTTTAATCGGTACTATCCTTGGACTGGTATCTTCAATTTTATTTATTTTTACATTATATGTGTTATTTCAATACTTTTTTGATAAATATTTTCTTTTGATTAATTTTTGTTTCGTGTTGAGGGCTAAATTTCCTGCTCCTACCCATTTGGATTTCTTCACCTACTGAGCTACTCTCTAAACAATGAACGTCAAATTTATTTTACCTATAAACAATTACTCTAAATAAAAACATCAAATTTATTTTACCTGTATTCCACTTGTGACGTAACATTTCACTTCTCAGTCATTTTGTTTCTCTTCCACGGCCCCTTGAAGACATCAATGTCGATGATCTTGGCCAATCTCTACCTCTGTCTGCTTGTTTTTTTTTTAAATCTTTTTTTAGGTTTTGATATGTGTATATATTTTTTGTTTTGCCTTTTATCGCAGTTCGACAAGAATTTTAACTCGTTTGTTTATTTCTAAATTATTACTTTTTATTGCCATCTTTTCTTTTTCAAGATAGTGGTCCGAGAACTGCAAGTGCTGATACCATATCCGGCTATCCCGAGTTCCTATTGTTGTTTGCGTTTGTCTCTTGTCTTTTCTTTGTGTTTTCTGGTGCAGTTCCCTTGTGGATTGTGGCGTGTGATTTTGATTTTCGGCCATTGTGGGTGTTGGCTGTTAATTTTACCTTTTAATGATTTGAAGATACAATGTATAACAAAATTTACCACAATAGTTAGGTCTTAGCTCCTTGTAACTCTTTTTGTTCTGCAAACTGTTTTTACAAAGCAAATAATTTGACCACATGCACCCAGTCTTACTTGCATTCATTGAAAAGACTGGGTCCATCAAGTTGAACATCGGTACCATTCGAAATGTTCTTATGGAATCACTGTTCAATTCAATGTAAAGTACAAATGCAAATTTTGATAGCTCACCCTTCCCTGATGTGTAATTTGTGAGGATTGTTTAGTGGTGACAATATACCATATCTCAGTAAATCTGGACTAAAATGTCTCGTTGAATAAGTCTAATCATTGAAGTATTCTATATCCTATATCACATACCCTGTACGTTTTGTCTCAAATATCCCACATCCCTTTTATAAAAGTCATAAATATCCCATATCGAAATATGCCATAAACAAGCCTTACTTGTGCAAACTCAAGACTCAAAGTTTTACTGTATTACATTTTTCGGATTTTTTCATTTGGATGTGGTGGGACATGTTTTTTTTTATTTTCTCTTGATAAGGAACTCCTCATGGTTCGTTTCTTGCGTTTTTGGTCGTTTGGTGTTTCTGTGAAATTTTTACTTGGTCATTGTGTTAACTGAAAAAGGGGAAAACAGTTAGCTTATTAAATCATAAAAATAATTTCAATTAGCAGGTTTCAAAATCATGCAGCATTGTTTAATACCCTCGACTATTATCCATTCAAATAAGGGTTAATTTTATTACATGAATATATATCTTCTCAAAACGTTTTGAAAAACACTACAGTTTAATTCTAAGTACTTTGAAGCGCTATTTTTCGCCGCTGGGGCCCTAAAACCACGAAAAAAAAACTAAGTTCCAACTAAATACATTTTATCTTAGAGTTAAAATGTATAGAATTCGATCCCACGAATTTAAGGACTTATAATTATAACTATGAAAACCATGAAACGAATGAGTACTTCCACCTGAGTATTTTGTTGTAGTTAGTAATCCATTATAAAATTATAAACTGAAAAAAAAATGGGAAAATCCCTTTTCCAAAGCACACGGATCAATGTTATTCTTTGACATTGTAACAAATGCTTTTATTAACCAATACTAATACTTCATAGATCTTATTCCGGAGAGACAGGAACTTTTACGGAATTTCATAACGATCCCGTATTGTTGATTTATTAGTGAATGTGTTTATGTTTCCGGTTTAGATTTACCAATGTCAAATGTAAAAACTCCAGTTCAGTTATACAGATATCTTCTCAGAAGTATTAAAGTTCTCCCGGAGAATGCACAAGATTATTACAAACACTTCATAAGACAGGTATATCATGAACTTAGACACGTTAAGTTTTTGTGCAATTGGGGACTTTCTCAAAGTATTTTTGAACGCTCTCAGTACCCCCGCCCTGAAAAACGGCTGGTTAGCCTGGGGTATTGGCCCAAGCTCGTTACCTGGTGCAGCGACAGCAAACGGGCCAGGATCCCAGGCTAGCGGCTGGTATATAAGTGTTGGTGGTGTTCGTCCGTCCGTCACACATTTTATCCACAGTCTCCTCAGCCTGATATGTTGAAATGATTTCAAACTTGGTTTGAAGCTTGGTAAGGCCCATGACAAGTCTAGTGCCCGTGTAAGCCATTCTTCAGATCATTTAAACTGAGTGGTGCTTGCACTTCCTGTTTGTCGATTGTTTTTTGTGTTTATCTATTACTGACTCTGAGTGAGAAGTATGTCTCAGTTTACTTGTCTTGTAAAATGTAAATATGTAAATATATAAATGTTGTATAAATGAAAATGATTTAATTCGGTCTGGAGCTTGTGAGTTGTAACTTGTAAGCCATTTTTTCAAGTCGATGGTGCTTTGACTTCCAGTTTGCCGAAGTTCTCCTTGTGAATGAGAAATACTGCTTGCCGTGTATAATGGGAATGATTTCAAATTTGGTCTGCAACTTTTTTTATGATCAGTTGTAACGTGCAAGTAATTTTCATGTCTGTCGTGCTTACTTATTGTTTGCCGATTTAGTCGGGTTACTGTGTGAATGCAGAATTTTTTAAAGTTGCCACTGATGCCAACTTATTA
>MJUU01052464.1:228647-244433 GCA_002080025.1 Modiolus philippinarum | reverse complement strand
CTTTTTAGATGACATTCCCATGATATTTTTGTTCTTATTTATTGACAAACTGACAAATTTACCCCTAAATACTGATAAAACTATCGATTTGGATTTTCCGTAATAAATTGCATGTAGTTGGTGGCATTATGGTATATTTGAGTGTATTTGAGTATATTTGAGTGTATTTGAGTAAAAAGACGGACGGCTTTAGTTTTATTGCATTCTTGTTTATTGTCGTCATGCTGTCACTGTTCTGCTATGCTCTGTTTCTACATTTTGATACTGATTAAGCTTCTCCTTCAATGTCTTTTAGCTTCAGTATTTGTTTGCATTGAGAGATAATTGTTTCATAAAAATGTCAGTTCCTTTCCTTAGTGGGAGGTTATAATTTTTTTTTAAATAAGTATTTATGGGTGTAAGTTAATTCCTTCGCTCGCTTTTAAGGTAGCGCCTTCCTCATATTATCTTAAACAATATACACGAAATACAAGAGACTGGCTTATGCATTATGATACATTGTTTCTCTATAAAACTACCTTTTAACCATTTAGATACCAATAAATAAACAGATATCTCAAATAGTACCATTAGGGCCTGTAAGTCTCGTACAGTTTTGGTACTTCCGGGACAAAAAACTGTACCCGGAAGTTACATTTTAAACAAAGATATATGACGTTTCAAACAAAAATTTGAACGTCATAATCCGCAGACGTCATGTTTCGGCGGGAAATGGTTTCGAATATTGCCGGTTTATCGTAGATTCTCGTGAGTCACATGACAAGACTTACAGACCCTATAGTGAATTTCATATCTTGTTGGTATAAGTTACTGAGTAAGATATGTGGTAGTGTTTTACCAGCAGTCTATATGGCAAAATCAGGGTCACTTTTTTATTCATGAGGTCATGAATTATTCATAACGTCGATGACGTCACATTACATAACTTTAGAATCAATTTCGGCAGCCATAAACATCCCGCGTCAACATACAATTTTTAAATAATAAATTTCTACCCAATTGGTACCTCACATTCCATAGATGATCACATGATCGCTTGTTTACAAAATTAGAACACCGGTGCAGACGACAAGACAAGTTTCTGCAGATGCCAAGAAAATGGCGCCATAGTAAGAAAATATGATAAAACACGTTTTTTGTAGTTTTCAGGAACCTACAAATCGGAACAGAACAAAAAACCAAGTATATTTACCGGAACTTTTTATACGGAAGTGACATTACAGGAAAAGAGAGTTTATTCAGTGGCCCAATATCGAAGGAACGGCCTCCAAATTTCAGGTTTTTGACAAAATCTAGTTAGGAATATAAAGGAAAGTGCTTCGTTTTAAGAATATTGCCAGGAACCTCCAGTTTATTGAGTTCAAATGCCGAATTCGCCCCAAGAATTCAAAACCGGTGTAGGGGTAAAATAAAGAAAAGAGAAATTGCCCATATAAAATTTATTGAGTATAATTTAGTTTTTTTATTATCAAGCCCTTACAATTGCATTACAATGAAGTCAGCCATATTGTTTTAATATGGCGGTCGTATGCAAATTAGCAAACCGACCTTCATTTTGCCATATGCCAGGCTCATTTAGCTAGCCGACAAATCCCTTGAAACATATTTCAAAATATCGTATTGACATTTTCTCTCCCTATCATGTGTGGTCATGAAGTTGGTAGTCTACTTGTATTGGGTTTTATTCGTATGTCTGTGTGTACTTTAGGGAAACGTGACAGAGAAAAGGTAAGTTTGGGTACCCATAATGGCATAAACCGGTTTAACCCTATACCATGGGCTTTTTGTTTTGATGAATGCATCTCGATCCTATGACCTAAGTGGCACTACTTGCTGTGCAGTGAAATATATTTCTCAATGCGTTGTATTCCTATGTAATATATATTTTGTGCTTTATAATTACATGCGCATCAGGATAGGTAGCGGGTGAGCTGAGATCGCATCCCAAGTGTCCCGAGTGTATTCCGCTCTTGCCTTTTCGTCTTGATGTTCTTGGCGTGTTAGCAGTACTATGATGTCATTGTCTAATCTTTTTTAAGTTGGTTCCTTTCAGTCTCATATATGGGATAATGCAACAAAAATGTTTTGTTGTCTTTTTTATTCCACACTGTAACGTTGAGGTGATGTTACTTTGCCTATATTTGCTGACCATATTTGTTGACCTATGGGAAATGTCATGTTCTTAGTTGGATAACAATTTTAACATTTGTTTAGTTGGGGAAATCCAGAATGTTGCTTTTCCCTACTGCTGGCTTTAGCTCCTTTGTCCGAAAAAGTCCACCATGTTTGCCAATTTTCTACATTTGATTTTCTTGTCGATAGTTTTACATCCGCTGTTGTGATTTTCTGACTCTTGTTTCCAATTCCATCTGCTTCTTACCAATTTGTCGGCTATCTCATTTCCAGAAATATCTACATGACTCGGTTTCTTCTGTGTAACTACTTCTATCTCCTTTTTCCCGATCTTAATATCTTGAATGATTTCACGGTAGTTTGTGGAACTCCAACTGAAATTGAGTATTTTATTTGATTATCTGGAAAAAAAATACTAAGGCATGTTTTGGCCTTAGAAGTAGTATGGACCAGTATATATTCTTCTGTTATCAAGATGGAGAATAATTCCCCCAGTAGAATAGAGCCTCTGTTGGATACTGGCTTTTTAAGTGTAACACTGTCTATATGTGTTAGGAAGGAAAGATTATGTAATGCACCTTCTCCACAGGGACCTGGGTTACCTCTATATGATCCATTGGTGAATGCTTTAGCGGATGTTGGTATACAGTTATTTAATGCATATGAGGGCAATAGACTAGAAAATTTTGCCCTCGGTGTCAGAAACCCCCTAGTGTTCCATTGCCCTCGGCCATATTTTGCCCAAGGTGTCAGAAATCCCCATGTGTTCTATTGCCCGAGGCCAACGGCCGAGGGCAATGGAACACTAGGGGGTTTCTGACACCGAGGGCAAAATTTTCTAGTCTATTGCCCAAATATGCATTATATAACTGTTTTATTACCTTATAAAATTATTTTAGCAAAAGCATATCTCATGTCAGCAAAGAGAAGTTGTTTTCATGACAAATCAAATTCCAATCATAATTGGGCAAAGAGAAATTGTTTTCACGACGAATCAAATCAATTTTTATTCAAAACTGGGCAAAGAGAAGTTGTTTTCATGACAAATTAAATCTTATTCAAAACTTGTCAAAGTTTTACTTTATATGTATTCATGAAATGTATTTAAATTTCTGAGTTCTAATGATTTATAAGCATAAATTTTTAACGGGTGAAATCAAACTTTGGTCCAATTAACAAGAAATGAAACTTTAAAGCGAATATGTAAAGATTAACATGGAAATTGATTGTTAAAAACAACCTATCCTTGTTATCCAGAATAATGCGGGCAATAGTTTTTGTAAAATTTCCCGGGGCAATAGTTTTTGTAAAATTTCCCCGGGCAATAGATCACCGACTTTTTGCCCGGGATTCACAAGAATTGATCCTCCCATAAGAAATCGGGGCATTTTTGAAAAAATAGCGAAAACTAATGCATTTCTTGTATAATAGGAAAATAATTTTATAAGGTAATAAAAACGTCTATTAGGTTTTTTCATTAACCTTCGTACTCTCTATAATTTGCTCCTTAGTTCTATTTTTGGAGCTTCCTAGACAACTCCAGTACTGAGGGGCATTCTTGACCATCTGACAACGATGTAAGTAAATTCCAGACCAATCATGTATATGAAGGACTTGCAACTTCCGTTTAGTTTTTATGATCACCTTTTCACAAAGACCAGAAGAGCTACAGTTCCAAAGCTGAATACATCTTTTTCTATCAAATATTTAGGCATTAGGGCCATATAACGTGACATGTATGTTCATTCTAAGCTTCTTTTTTTTCAGTACAAGAAGTGACATCAACGTGATACGTGAAATAGAATTAAAGTTTGCCATGGATGGAACTGATTGTCGGTATTCTGTTAAATCAAAAATTTATGTTTTTCAAATCAAAGAACACCAGTTACTGCTTTGAGATCTCATTTGTATATTTATGGAAATAAATGTAATTCCTTACGGTGTTCAATCTTTTCTGTAGGAACCAGGTCACTTCAATTAAGTTTCAATAATCTAGAACGATTCGTCATACATCGTAAAATTCATTAATCTAGTTGAGCCGTGCGATTACTTGACGATTCGTCCTACATCGTAAAATTCATAAAATATCCCTCCTTTTAATCAAATCAAATCAAATATTTTATTTGTCTAAGCTAATGACATTAACAAATGAAACTAAACAAGAAAGTAAAAAAATTACACGTAATGATACGAGTCCCCTGTCCTCACTCAGTTCTAATGACGTTATAAAGGACCCTATTTTTAGGTCGATCGTCTCAACAAAGTTGAGGGGGACTATTGCAGTACCCCCGGCGTCCGCGTCCGCATTTAGTTTTATATCTTAGTAACTATGCAGGGTAGGGTCATCACACTTTGCACTCAGGTGCATCTTTGGTTGACTCAAAGCCCTCAAGAAAATTAGGTCTCTGACCTGTATTTTGCGCTTGAGTGGCTTGCATTTAAATTTACATCCAAGTTCATATCTCAGTAACTATATATGTGATCATCTAACTGTGCATTTGCATGCATCTCTGGTGGTAGGTCAGCATCCAGGCAAAATTTGGTCACTACATTTTCCACTTGAGTGACTTACATTCAAGTTAACGTCCGAGTTAAGATCTCAGTCACTTTACATCGTAGGATCATCTGACATTGCACATGCATGCAACTCTGATGGTTGGTCAGCATCCAGGCAAAATTATGTCACTTTTACCTATCTTTTCCGCATGGGTGACTTACATTCAAGTTTACGTCCGAGTTCAGATTTCTTTCACAGTACATGGTAGGTTTAACTAACCATGCATGTATCTCTGATGGTAGGTCAGCATGGCAAAATTAGGTCACTCTGACCTACATTTTACGCTTGAGTGACTTACATTCAAGTTTATGTCCGAGTTCGGATCTAAGTCACTGTACATGGTAGGAACATCTAACTTTGCATATGCATGTATCTTTGATGGTAGGTCAGTATTTTTTGTTGTTGTTGTTGTTGTTGAAAAATTGTAAATTATTCTACAAACGTTTGTTTACTATCAAACACTCATTTACTATCCACGTAAAGTAAAATTTGCGTATTATTCTAAAAACGTTTGTTTACTATCAAACACCTCTGGTTTAGTTTAGTGTTTAAGGTCATCAGAGCATCATTGATATTTTGGCCATTTTCCTTAACGTGTGGCACATCCGTGTCTTACTTATTACATTGATTGAAAATAAGACTCCAGAGAAAAGTGAATAAAATTAAAGTAGACCATCCCTCATCAAATTTTGAAATGAATTATTCCTTAGACCAAAAACACGCCAAGGTTTCCGATTATTTATCGTTTATTAGGTATAGGGGCCAAGAATCGCGAATGTCAAAATTATTCAGTTTTAGTCCGATTTCGATGTTGAGGTGGTAAAAAAGCCATTGTTGAAAAGAAAAATAGAAAATTTTCAGTTTATTCTGTTTCAATGGACCATAAAAAATTATGTTTTTTCAGTAACATTCGATATGCTGTGTTTTTTTTCATTTAAACATGGTTAAATATTTTTCCACATGCATCATATTCATTTTCAAATGCCCCCAACCCTCACTAAAGAGAGACAATTTACAAGATTTATTAACTGTTTGTTGTTCTTTGAGCAACCTTTTTCAAAACAGAAGGTCAGAATTTTCATTCTAATTACACATTTTGAGACTCATAACCCCTTATTGGATATCTTATGAAAAAAAATAATTCCTAAAAAAACTTAACTAATTTTCCAGAAAAAGGGCTCCAACCACCCTTTAGATCCGCCAAGCCAAGGGTTTTCCTCGTTTATATTGTATTAGGATGTGCAGAATAGGTCCATTTTACGAAGTCTAGTATTTATACCCCGCCACACATAGTGGCGTGGTATTATGTGATACCTTAAGTCGTCTGCCCGTTTGTCTGTCTGTCCGTCCGTCCGTCCATCGACCGAAGGTTTTCGACTGATAACTAGTGAACTGAATAACATACAGCCTTCAAACTTAATATGTAACTTGTTCACCACAAAACTCAGGTCGAGCTCAGAGGTCTAAAGGGTTCTGGAGTTATGCTTCTTGATTCTTCGCAATTACGGGGTATCATGTAATGCATCATTACCTTTTTTTTCTTTTCTGTCAACACTTGTCTATAAACATCATTTTTTTACAATTGTTATGGCCGTATCATGGCACTTTGTGTAGTCTTCGTTAATATCTGTCCGACCAATTTAAGTCATCAGCCATGGGACACATAGAAGACAAGGGGGCACTCGACTCTCTGTGCTGGACATGTTCTGATCACAATGTTCTGGACAACCGAATCGAATGTCTTGGAGCAGGAAGCTCATATCAAAATGGACGTCAATTGTGATAGCTAACGAATTTGTTGATGATAAAGAAAAAAAACATGACAGTGCAATAGTATTCGTAGTTGTAGTAAAATGCCTAGCATTGTAGGTTTAATACTTGTCAATAGTAATATATTAAAACTTATAAAATTTTTTGAAATGTTCCAACAATATGAAAGGGGGTCATCATAATCTTGCTTAATATTTTGCCATATGAAATGATTTTTCGTACGTGATTGATTGACCGAGTTCATTTTTTTATATTAAAATTTGACAGACTGACTGATTTAATTTCGTTAAACAAGTCTTTTTTGATTAATGCATGCATCTTTCAATAAAGAAATCAATGGCTGTAAAATGTTTTCTAAGTTTGCTTCAGCTGAGAATAAGTATTTTCTTTATTATCAAATAGAAAATATTTATTGGTATGTTACTTGTAAATCCATTGAATTCACATTTGTTTTCCTGCATCCATTACGTTTGACACCATCTTTAATGGCGGACTCTGAAGTCGGTACAGACGTCACTCGATTGTTGCACGGTACTGTGCAGGACGTCCAGGACAATGTTAGACGAGCTTCCAATCGGTGAATTTTCCCAGAAAATTTTGACGTCACAATATAGATTTTTGGACGTCACAATGTTATGTGACGCAATTTACTCCGATTGGCCCAAGGTCATTCGTGGCAATTCATTCATAAAAAAAATTGGAAATTCGTCTGATATGACTGGGAACGTACATTGGTTCTATGATTTATTTTGTTGTGTCGTCTGCTGTAGGAGAGTCGACACATAAGGATTACGATCTTCCTTCAAAACTACAGGTCCCGCCGTGCGCAGTCCCGGCTTATGAATAGGCCGCAGCATCCTCTGAGCTTGGAGTATGAGTCTTCCTAACAGAGGACCCCGAGGGAACCCCGGGATATAGAAATAGGACCTAGTATCTCCGGCTTGCGGGGTGTGACCCCTCCTAAACGGGGGCTGACCCCGAGGGTCCCGGGATATAGAAATAGGACCCATTCCGTGGTTGTGCGGGATTAATAAATACACAACCCATCTTTCGGATGGGATGTAAACTCAGGTCCACGTGTAGGAAGAAATGCCATGCACGCTTCCTGCACGTTAAAGAACCCTTGTAGCAAGCTTTTTTGAGTGGTCCGTAGGTGATCGGCTATAAGGCTAAATTCTCCGCCCTTTTCGATTTCACCTTACTTTTCCAGTGGCAGTCAGAATTTCCCGTCCCATGGCCCTTTCCATACCCCAAAGTGAGTATTTATTAACAAACTTGTTCTCGTCTTGATATAGCTGAAATATTGCTGAGTAGACGTTAAACAATATTCAATCAATCAATCAATCAAAACTGCAGGTCCGATTCCAACCAAACTTACAGGATATGTTGTTCACCTGGTGAAGTTGTGCACTTGCATGATATTTAGAATTTCGATTTCACAGATTTGAAGAGGTTTACGGAGATAAAATGCTCATTTTTAACATTGTTTGTTTATCCTGTGATATTCATGAGACATTGTAAAAGTCAAATTATAAACTGATATGTATATGTTATCTGGATTTTGACATCTGTATATCGTAAAATATCATCCCGTGAGCCAGAATATGAAGCACAGGGGCGAGTGAGCGCAGCGAACGAGCCCCAAGCTTCATATTCTTGCGAGCGGGATGATATTCAGATAACTTGTTTATCGTCTTTTATTTCTTCTTTCTATACAGTAGCTTATTAGGTTTTGTGTCATATTCTCCTAAGGTTGCGCGGGAAATGAGGTTTATTCCCTTTTTTACAAAATGAGAAATGTTTTGTAGTTATTTTATGAATGCACAATATTTTTTGTCGGATAACATTATTAAATTTAGAAATATTTCGATCGAACCATGTTAGCAAATCGAAATAAAGTCGTTTTTTCATTCCAGAACCTCGCCATTGTTTACATTTTTCTTCCAGCTCCTATGCACTTTTATGACGTCAAAATGTAAACAAAATGGTGGCTCTGCTGAAGTTATCAGCGACCTAGTTTCCGTTGTTTTTCGAACGTCTCGTTTGTATTTTTGTGTATTGGTGACGGTAATTTATTGGCAAAATTGAAAACAGAAAATGTACTAGATTTTTTTCTCATTAAGGTTTATTTCTTGCGAAACGGATAAAAACGATACTGCTTGTCAAACGTTATGAGAACTCCCGTGATAACTCCAGGTCAACCTCTTGATAAGTTCGGGTCAACCGGATATGGCTTTTGCGGAAGTGCTCTGCAGGCTGAGATAGGCGCAGGGAAAGACGATAATGAAACAGAAACATTTGATTAGGTTTTTAAAGCTCGATTCGCTGATGAGGGTAAGGCCTTGATCAAACTACTAAAATACTCCACACTATTCTACAATTGATCTAAACAGCCACCAGAAACACTTTGGGTGGTCGTTTTTAGTTGGACGGATTGGGAGTGATATCTTTAATTTCTTACGACTGATGTAGTTTTGCACCTGATACTTAAAATTTTGGTTTTACAGACTTTAGAGGTTCACTGAGCCAAAGTAGCTCATTTGTTAATCTGGTTTGATATTCTACAACTCCACCACAACTATAGTATATTCCAACCAAACTTGCAGGATATATTGTTCTTCTGATCTAGTTGTGCATCTGATATGTAAAATTTTGATTTAACGGAATTTAGGGGTTCACTGAGCAAAAATAGCTCATTTGTTTATTACATCCCCCGCAAACAAAGTTTGGGGGTTATATAGGAATATATATGGGTTACCTCGTAAGCGCAACTCCTCTTAAACCACTGGAATGATTTTGATGAAACTTTACACAAAAGAATGACACTATATGGAAATGTGTATGAAGGAATGTAATTATTGTCCGAAACCAGGAAGGGGAGATAATTTGACTTTGACTTTTCGTTGATTCCTTATGTATGTTACTTCGTACGGGCAACTCCTCTTAAACCACTGGAATGATTTTGATGAAAGTTTGCACAAAGGAATGACACTACAATAACATGGAGATGTGCATGAAGGAATATAATTATTGTCCCAATAAAAGTGACAACAACAGTCCGAATCAATCGAAGGGGGAGACCAGTAAGGAAAATTCGTCTAAAATGCGACAAAATCAAGGAAATACAACCCAACACAGAACATTTTAGGCAAGCCGTCATATTCCCGACTTGGAATGGGCAAGGAAGGGGAGATAATTTGCCTTTGCCTTTTCGTTGATTCAATATGTATGGGTTACCTCATGAGAGCAATTCCTCTTAAACCATGGCCTAATAAAGGATTTTGATGAAACTTTACCCAAATGAAGGACATTATATGGAGATGTGAATGGAGGAACATAATTATGGTCCGAAACCAGGAAGGGGAGGTAATTTGACTGGGACTTTCGTTGATTCATCTGCAATGATTTTTTGGACTTGGACAATTTTTCAAAGAAATAATTCAAGCCATAGATATTGTGAAATCAAGCTTGGAGAGAAAAAATATTCTTTTTATTGTATTCCCCTGGAAAAGTGTTGGAATGAAATTTCTCTAACGCTTATGAGTTTTGTGTAAAATGTCAAAGAGGAAGAAAAAAGAGTCAATTTTTTGTTTGGCTGATTTTGACAGAACATTTGTATTGGCACCCTTAATAAAAGTTCTTTCTTGAAGATTATATCATTGTGTCCATACTTGTATTGTGTCCATACTTGTATTGTGTCCACACCTGTATTGTGTCCACGCCCACTTAAATTTTCACTTATCATATCTATTTATGGTTCAATGAGCGGGGGGGGGGGTGTATATTTGGATGCCATTCGGCGACAGCTCTTGTTCGGTTTGTTAATNGGAATGAAATTTCTCTAACGCTTATGAGTTTTGTGTAAAATGTCAAAGAGGAAGAAAAAAGAGTCAATTTTTTGTTTGGCTGATTTTGACAGAACATTTGTATTGGCACCCTTAATAAAAGTTCTATCATTGTGTCCATACTTGTATTGTGTCCACACCTGTATTGTGTCCACGCCCACTTAAATTTTCACTTATCATATCTATTCATGGTTCAATGAGCGGGGGTGTATATTTGGATGCCATTCGACGACAGCTCTTGTTCGGTTTGTTAATCCGGAACTCCTTCAAAGCTGCATATTCCAACCAAATTTTCAGGGCATGTTGTTCACCTAATATAATTTCGCACCTTTATAAATTTAGAGCCAAAACTGAGCCAAAATGGTGCATTTGTTTATTTGGTTTGTTAATCTGTGACCCCCTCTCCAGATTCCAACCAACTTCCAGTATTTGTTGTATATCAGATCTGTTTATGCACATTATACTTATTTTTTTGTTTTGTTTTTACAGATTTAGAGAATTGCCAAGCCAACATAGCTCATTATATCCCCGCTCCGAAGGAGGGGTATACTGTTTTACCTCTGTCCGTCCGTCCGTCCTTTCATCCGTCCGTCTCACATTATTTTCGTCGCATTTTTCTTTGCACCTGCATATTACAGCCACTTGATATTTGGAATGTTGCTTCAGTATGGGTCTTATACTGCGCCTCCCCTTTTTGGTCATATCGAAGTTTACCGACTTTGTGCGTTTTTTTACTTTTCATTTTCAATATAGGACTTTTTCGTCACACTTTTCTCAGCAACTGCACATGACAGCCACTTTATATTTGGTATAGTACTTTAGTATGAGGTCATATACTGCGTCTCCCCTTTTCAGCCATATTTATGGATCACCACTTCCTGTTTACCGACTTTGTGAACTTTTTCGTCACACTTCTTGATATTTGGTATGGGGCTTTTTCATGATGTCCTTTACTGTGTGTCCCCTTTACAACCATGTTGGATCGCCACTTCCTGTTTACCAACTTTGTGCGTTTTTTCCTTTTCATTTTCAAAATTGGACTTTTTCGTCACTTTTCCCAACAACTGCACATGACAGCCACTTGATATTTGGTATAGTGCTTCAGTATGAGGTCTTATACTGCGTCCCCCTTTTCAACCATATTAGATCACCACTTCCTGTTTACCGACTGTGTGCGTTTTTTGCTTTTCATTTTCAAAATTGGACTTTTTCGTCACTTTTCTCAACAACTGCTCATGACAGCCACTTGATATTTGGTATGTTGCTTCAGTATGAGGCCTTATACTGCGTCTCCCCTTTTCAGCCATATAGAATCATCACTTCCTGTATACCAAGTTTGTGCGTTTTTCATTTTCATTTCCCAAATTGGACTTTTTCTAAACACTTTTTTCTCTGCAACTGTGTAAATGCTTGTATTGTGTCCACACTTGTACTGTGTCCACACCTGTATTGTGTCCAAACACTTAATTTTGGACTTACCATATTGATACAGGGTTCAATGAGCGTATGACTGGCTGTCATTCGGCGACAGCTCTTGGTTAATTCAAGTTGTTAATCTGTAAGCCCTTCAAAACTGTAATTCACATGCTAAAAAATCTAGACATGCGCATTATACTTTTAATTTTTACAGATTTTAGAGGTTCACTTGACCAAAATTGGCTCTTTTGTAGTCCAGGCATGTCCTTGAATTTTTGAAGAAAATCTGACAACCCACATAGGAGTTATTGCCACTTTTTTTTTATTTTCACAATTTTTTAACGTTTTTACTTCCATTTCAAAAATTGTTTTAGATAAAGGTTTAATGTGAATGCAAAAGGTTTTCCAGGACTACAATTTCTACATATGTCCAGCAGGTTCGCATCTCATATAAGATGACCGCCAGCGGGGAAGATAGTTTAACATAGGACCCTATGGGAAATGCATTCAAAGATCTTCTCCTCTGAAACCACCGAGCCAATGGGGACCACATTTTGTCACAGTAGTCTTTGGATGGTCCCCTTTAAAGTTTGTGATTTTTATGTTCGTACTTCATCCAAGATGGTCGCCAGCACGGGACATAGTTTAACACAGGACCCTTTGGGAAATGTATTCAAAGATCTTCTTCTCTGAAACTACCAAGTCAAACTGAACCAAAATTGGTCTCAATAGTCCTTGGGTGGTCCCCTTTAAAGTTTGTGATTTTTACGTTCGTACCTCATCCAAGATGGCTGGCAGCGTGGAGCACAGTTTAACATAGGGACCCTATGGGAAATGCATGCAAATGTCTTCTCCTCTGAACCCACTGAGCCAATTGGAACCAAATTTGGTTACATTTCCCTTCAAAGTTTGTGATTTTTATTTTCATACCTCATTCAAGATGGCCGCCAGCAGGGAACATAGTTTAACATAGGGACTCTATGGGAAATGCATTCAAATGTCTTCTCTGAACCTACTGAGCCAATTGGTTACAATTGTCTTTGGGTGATCCCTTCCAAAGTTTGTGATTTTTAGTTTGTACCTCATCCAAGAATGAAAAATGAAACATCTGGTGAACTGATTTATAGTATGAATGGGTGGTCTATTGGTGACAATGAATAAAACTGGTCGCCAGGTGAGCGATACAGGCTCGTGCGAGCCTCTAGTTCTCTTTTGCGATAAGCTCTTAATATTTGGCATGTGGATAGACCACATGAAGGCGACGTGTCAGGTACCTTGGTTGGCGACCCTTTGGCCTTGACCTTTGACCTCTGGGTCATATTTATGCTTTTTCAATGACAAAGTTGTGTCCGGACTATAACTTTTTTTTCTAGTTTGAAATAGGCTTTTGATATTTGGCATGTGGATAGATCACTTCAAGGTGATATGTCGCGTACCTTGGTTGGTGACCCTTGACCTTTGACCTCAGGGTCACATTCATGCTTTTTCAATGACAAAGTGGTATCCCGGCTTTATTTTTTTTTCTCGTTTTAGAAAGGCTTCTGATATTTGGCATGTGGATAGATCACCTCAAGGTGACGTGTCGTATACATTGGTTGGTGACCCTTGACCTTGACATTTGACCTCAGGGTCACATTCATGCTTTTTCAATGAGGAAGTCGTGTCCTGGCTATTACTTTTTTACCGTTTGAGATGAGCTTTTGATATTTGGCATGTTGATAGATCACCGCAAGGTGACGTGTCGTGTTCCTTGGTTGGTGACCTTTGACCTTCGACCTCAGGGTCACATTCATGCTTTTTCAATGACTAAGTCGTGTCAAGGTTATATTTTTTTCTAGTTTGAGATAGGCTTTTGATATTTGGCATGTGGATAGATCACTTCAAGGTGATATGTCGTGTACCTTGGTTGGTGACCCTTGACCTTTGACCTCAGGGTCACATTCATGCTTTTTCAATGACAAAGTGGTATCCCGGCTTTATTTTTTTTCTCGTTTGAGAAAGGCTTCTGATATTTGGCATGTGGATAGATCACCTCAAGGTGACGTTTCGTATACATTGGTTGGTGACCCTTGACCTTGACATTTGACCTCAGGTTCACATTCATGCTTTTTCAATGAGGAAGTCGTGTCCGGGCTATTACTTTTTTACCGTTTGAGATGAGCTTTTGATATTTGGCATGTTGATAGATCACCGCAAGGCGTTGTGTCGCGTACCTTGGTTTGTAATCTGTGACCTTTGACCTCAGGGTCACATTCATGCTTTTTCAATGACTAAGTCGTGTCAAGGTTATATTTTTTTCTTGTTTGAGATAGGCTTTTGATATTTGGCATGTGGATAGATCACCTCAAGGTGACGTGTCGTGTTCCTTGGTTGGTGACCTTTGACCTTTGACCTCAGGGTCATATTCATGCTTTTCCAATGAGAAAGTCGTGTCCGGGCTATAACTTTTTAGCTCACCTGGCTATGCCAGGGTGAGCTATTGCCATCACTTGGCGTCCGTCGTCCGTCCGTCGTTAGCTCACTTTCAAAAATCTTCTCCTCTGAAACCACAGGGTCAAATGGAACTAAACTTTAAGTGAATCATCACTAGGGTTTCAAATTTTTTATTTTGTATGTCTTAGGTCAAACAACATGGCTGCTGTTACTAAAAATAGAACATAGGGGTAAATTACAGTTTTTGGCAAATAACTCAAAAACCGTTAGATATCACAAATCTGACACGCGTAAAAATAATCAGCATGAGAAGATCTACCCATGCCGAAATTTTGAAGAAAATCTGATGACCCGTCTAAGAGTTATTGCCCTTTTTCCGTAAAATTTTCAAAATTTTGATGTTTTTTATTTTTTATTAAAAAAACTATAACAGATAAAGGTTAAGTTTAAATTGCAAAAATGTTCAGCATGTAAAGATCTACCCACATGGATATTTTGAAGAAAATCCAAGTACCTATATATGAGTTGTGGTCCTATATTGGTCAAATTTTTCGTGATTTTTTACTTTTTGTCCTATATTTCAAAAACGCTTTGAGATAAAGGTCAAGTTTAAATTGCAAAAATGGTCAGCATGTTAAGGACAATATTTTATTGAACACATTCAAGTTTTCCGACGGCTTCCAAGATGGCCGCCAGTGGGGAACTTAGTTTACTGTTTGACCTAATGGGAAAATTCATACGAAGAACTTCTTCTTGAGAACCACTGAATGGATTTGAATCAAACTGGGCATGAATGATGCTTATGAGGTGCTGACCAAGTGTTGTTACTTTGGTGCCGATCCATTATCCAACATGGCCTCCAGCAGGGATCTTAATTTTAACATTGGCCCCTATGGGAAAATGCATACAAAGAACTTCTACTTTAGAACCACTGAATGGATTTGAACCAAACTTGGCATGAATGATGTTTATGAGGTGCTGACCAAGTGTTATTACTTTGGTGCCAATCTGTCATCTTACATGACCGACAGCATTGGACCCGATGGGAAATGCACACAAAGATCTTCTAGGAAACTGCTGAATGGATTTAAATCAAACATGACATGAATGATGCCTGTCAGGTGCTGACCAAGTGTCACCAGCTGTGAACTTAATTTAACAAAAGATCTTCTTCATAGATTTAATCCAAACTTGCTTATGAGAAGCTGACCAAGTGTTGTTACTTCAGTTCTGATCCATCATCCAACATGGCTGCCAGCAATGAATTGGGCCCTAAGGGGAAATGCATACAAAGATATCATGGAAACCCATTGAATGGATTCAATTTAAACATTGCGCAAATGAAACTTGTGAGATTTTTACCAAGCTTGTTACTTTGGCGCTGATCCGTCTTCCGACATGGCCACCAGTAGCAAAACTTAGTTTAACATTGGACCCAGTGGGAAATGCATAAAAAGATCTTCTCCCCTGGAACTGCTTGAACAATATCAGTAGAATTTTGATATGATAGTCCTTGCCCTCTGTTACCCTATTAAAAGTTTTATGTTAAATAGCTGCCAGCAGGGAACGTAGATTAACATAGGCCCCTTAAGTTTGGAAACTGCATTCAAAAATCTCTGAAACTGCTTGAAC
>MJUU01052464.1:186998-228621 GCA_002080025.1 Modiolus philippinarum | reverse complement strand
CCACCAAAGATGGACCATCAATTGGGAATTATAGTGCTGCAGGACCCAGGTGAGCGATACAGGCTCTTGAGAGCCCCTTGTTTATCGTTTGAGATAAGCTTTTGATATTTGGCATATTGATAGATCACTTCACTTTGACCTCAGGGTCACATCCATGCTTTTTCAATTACAAAGTCGTGTCTGGAGTATAACTTTTCTCTCTTTTGAGTTAGGCTTTTGATATTTGGCATGTGGATATATCACTTCAAGGTGACGTGTGGCGTACCTTGGTCTGTGACCCTTGACCTTTCACCTCAGGGTCACATTCATACTTTTCAATTACAAAGTCGTGTCTGGAGTATAACTTTTCTCTCTTTTGAGATAGCCTTTGGATATTTGGCTAAGGATAGATCACCTCAAGGTGATTTGTGCCTCTAGGTCATATTCTTGCAGCGAGGCGCACAGAGATGGATACCATCTGACTGATGTCTAGCTATTTTGGCAATGTAAACAATAATTACAAATTTACCCTTCAACATTTTTATTTGCACATTGTACGTGATTTTATCGGACCATGTCATGTTGTCATTGTAATCAATTCCGTTCCTCATGTATCGGGAACATTTGACCTGATGTCGCATGCATACGAATCACCCGGAGAATAAATTCTATGCTGGCCAGCAAATAATTAATTCATGTTATATTTTCTTGAATTTTGAAGCTGTTTTATATGTTGGATTTGAAAATGCTTAATGTCTGCATATTATAGATCATTAAAATTTGAAATGATGAATTCTTCTGGAACCAAAAATTGAAAAAAATACAGCTCATATTGCTTTAACCACTATCTAGTGAATCCATTACCGTTAGAAAAAAATGTTTTCAGGCTTGAATGTATGTTAAAAGGTGAAAGTGTGTAGAATGCATGCAAGCTAGTTTTGTTAAAAGGTGAAAGTGTGTAGAATGCATGCAAGCGAGTTTTATGAAACCGGAAATGCCGGTAATCTCTGTTTTTATTTAACATCGTAAAGAACAGAAAAGAAGTGGACCGTTTGTGTTCTGTTGATATTAATTTAAAAAAAATAAATTTCACTGAAGATGGATTAACAAGCGCGGATCAAGGGTGCAAGTGAAAAAAATACAAATCTTAAGGCAAAACCCCAATTTTATCTTAAAATTTATATATCTTTTTCGGTTTTATCGGGCCGCACGGCCCTCACGCCACCGGCCTAAATCCGCACCCAATTAAGACCAAAATGTCCTTGTGCCACGAATCAGCACGATTTTGCAAAATACAGTAGAAGTCTCTTATTCCAACGAAAATATAAAGAAAAAAAATATTTTCATTCCCTTTTTTGGAGGGAAAGCCGAAATATCAAAATATCGTATTTGGAATCCATTTTTAGAATAGTTTTCGTCTATTAAAAATACACAAACAGCCCATTTGAGGTATGTTATATATACATATAATATCTTATTCGCAACACTAACTTCACAAAAAAATGTTACAATAGATTTTTTTGTACTTCCGAATTGTGCAAATTGTTCATCGTTCTGTGTGTTCAACACCATGCGCTCATCTAGTGAATGATATACTGGCCATTTTACTGATTTATCATTTATGGAGGTTTTACGTTTCATTAAAACTATCCTGTGATTGTATGTTGGCCACTGGTTGATCACCGTATTTCAGACAATAACCCCACCAAGACCTCTCTGTGCAAACATTCTGTACTGTTAATGTGAAACATTTAGATCCCATAATGTTGAAGTAAATGCGTCCGATGAGACTGGCCATGGGAGAATAAGACTGCTTCAGACACCATCTGAACCTGGAAAAGACATTTTATATTAAATTTCTCACACATACATGGGGACGTATGATACTAGTATAGTTGAATATTTTTATGTCCACGTCGTTAGGTGACAGGCATTAAGTTTTATCCTTGTCCGTACGTCCGTTCTATGCATACGTACGTCCGAATATTTTCGCCAAAGATTCGTCAGCTTGTGTATGCAGTAATAATTTGATATTTTGTCTGAGGCTTTAGTATGATGAGTTGTACCGGGTCTCCGCCTTTTCATTTCTACTTCCTGTTTACCGATATCTATCTGGCGGCGACATCCGTGTCCCATGGACACATTTTCTTTCATTTTTTACTAAATGAAAAGAGGGCAGTCATCACATGTACAGTAGTTGGGGGAATTTTGTCATGTTTGTCAAAATTTCAAGTTGAAATACGAAATCCATACACACTGAAATATTAATAAAGGAATTATTAATATTAATAAGTGAATTATATATAGTTCCCCTTCAGGTAGGAGTGATTTATCCCTCTAGATAGTAAATTTTGATTTTCAACATGCGAACTTTATCGAGAGGGAAGAAATATTTTTAACTCGCAACACAGCTGAATGAGAAATTTTGTCTCACATGAAATGTGTGTAAAACGCGAAAAATCTAAAAAGTCACTTGCACCAGGGATGTAGATAACACAGTTCCCTGCTTGCACATTTAATCAACTGCTGGGAATGGGAAAATTATTTATGAATGATATTTTATGACTACATATTAATACCTGTAAATCAATTGTTAATATTTATAATTTGATTAAACAGATTATTTTGTTATAGAGTCGGAAAATGTCGGCAGTTGACTTTAATACTATTTTATTGCAAAAAATAGCAAATGGATTGGACAACAAGTTGTACCAACTTAGCAGTTGACTGAGACAGGAAACAGAACTTTACGTTATATCCAATGCATCCCAAAATATGGCATGAGCATGGAAAGCTTGTGTCAATTTTCAAGTAAAATGCCTCTGCACAGAAACACTTGACAAAGACGGAATGGCGGACACTGGTAATAAACTTATACCCCTTTCGACGTCCAGTACTAACTGAACCTTCTGACTTCTCAGGAATAATATCCTTGATTTATGGTTTTGACTTTGTATCAAGAACTTTATTGTCAATTAAAGCCACATTACAGTCATAAATACATGTCAAAACGTCCATTCTAATATGACTCTCTTCTTTCGCTTTGGAAATAAAGCTATGTTCTAATTCCAACAATATTTTTTAGCACATGCGTATATTTTGTTACAAAAGGGCATTCGTAATGTATAATTTCACGTTTTATTCACTCAATATTCATTTAATTTTGTGTAAATAACGTTTTAAAAATTGAATCACACCGAAATCCACATCAAATAATGACAATATTAGAAATTTACAACAGTTACTAAATTTAAGACTCGGAGCTGAAATTGACATAACCGTAACCTAGCAACGAATGTGTTGTTGTTACGAAATCTTATCAATGTTGCATATCATGCTCTACGATTTAAATATAAAACTTTTAATTTTTAACGTTAATAAAATTATAAATATGAGTTTTATTCCTTTTCTTTCCTTTTTTTTGCTTCAAAAATAACATAACTAAGCAGTCACATAAATCAGAAATACAACCAGCTCATACTTATTACCGCTTCGATTTTTAAAATATCCGTATTTTCTATGTCTCATAACAGATTTTTGGAAAAATTCATAAGCTTATGAGCCACTTTTATTAATTAAACAACGAATATAGATTTTACTATGTCCATTTATGTGTGTTCGTATGCAGTTTTCCGACATGTTTCAATTCTAGTGCAAAACCGAATATTGCTCTCTAAGAGCCGCTTCGAATGTTTAAAACTCTTGTTAAATATATTAGAATCGAAATAGATTATTGCAATTGGGCTCTATGCGAATTAGAACATGGTCAGACCTTATATTTGTCTTCATTTTATACCTCGCTATCGCTCGGTATAAAATATTGACAAATATAAGGTCTGTCCATGTTCTAATTCGCATAGAGCCCGCTTGCAATAATCTATTTCTTAATTATAAAATAAATATGGTTGCTTTAAAATCTCGCTCTGATGAGATTTTGATTGTAAATAGATGGAAACGTCTATTTAGTAAGTTTGCGATCAGATAACCCGTATTTAAAGTACTGTTGTGGTCTGTATTTTGATGAGATACAGTTAAACTTTGGTCCTTTGAAACGTGGACAGATTGATTGATAATCTTAATTGCTTTACAAACATGTCCAGAACAAAATTTACCCTGAAATATTGAAATATTATTGAAGCGATACAAATAATTTGGGTACACCCGTATTTACAGTATAAATATGCAAATTTAGCATACGCATACATTCCAATTTTGTGTATAAACAGCTAAGGACGCAGTTTTGCGTTTGGAGGATACTCATTAGTTAAGAACAAAATTTTCAAAAATTTAGATAACTTGCAAGTTTCCAAATAAAATCGGGCTTTCGGGCCAGCACCAAGATACTGAATGGGCTTTTTAGTTGATGCATTATGCCCTCGGGAACAAAGAGCTCACCAGCAGAGGCATCGATCTAGTAGTAACTAGAGAAACTGAGAAAAGATCACGGGTATATAACCCCGCTCCCCCATGTGATTCCACTGTTAAAAAATTTTGCAATAGCTGGTTCGTAATGGCAATATGCACTGAACATTTTATGAAAGTTTCATTGAATTTCAGTCTCAAACAGTGGCGGATTTAGGGGGGGGCAGGTGGGCCCGGGCCCCCCCCCTTAGGTCGGAAAATATTTAAAATTCCTAGGTTTTTTAAAAAAAATTGGGTTCTGGGCCCCCTCTTTTAAAAAAAATATTGGTCGGGCCCCCCCTTAGCAGAAAGTCTGGATCCGCCACTGTCAAATGGTCTAGGAGTTGTCGCCATAAAGTGTGTACCCATCTGGCGGACGGAATAACGAATGAACGGACGGACGTACGGACACCTTGATCATCACTATACACCGCCCGCTCACTGTGCGCCCGTTAAAGCGGGGGTATAATAAATAACTAGATACCAAATTTTCTGTAATTGTTCGGATTTGATTTCTGTACCTAAGCATAGTCAGTATGCCTGTAAGTAAGAGTATATGGTGATTAATGGCGCTTTGTTCCCTGTGTCATTATTGTCCTTACAAATTTCTAATTTTACACGTAAGAAATTTTACAACTCTTAACCTTTAATCTTGGTTTACTACCGTGTAATTACGGTTAAGTAGAAGTTTTATATCAAATGACCCCATTATTATACAATTCGAGATACCCCGAATGATGAACACCATACTGTCAACTTTTTTAAGGTGCAAAACAATTTTGTTAAACATATTTTTATGTAAATGAAGTCCGCGTTATTTGATGTATTTGATAGAAGTTATAAAAATGTTTTAATGTGCAATTTTATCAAGGTATTAGTAATGAGATATCATCCCATATAGACATATACTTTAAACAAATGCTATATTGTATTGAGAAAATTTTCATTTTATATTGTTTTGGCGCTGATTCATTTGAAGTTATGTGAAAAGAAGTTGATTATCGCAAAAGATATAAATGGAAATATTTTCTCTTCTTTTCCCGGTCAGTCAAATGAGGGTCTTTCAGGCTGGTTTCTGAAGGGCAGACAACCAGGGCAGACAACCCAGTGAGACATCGAGATTTGATGTAAAGCAAAATGATCGTTTTTATTAGGTTGATGTGAGATGTAGTACATGTATATTCCTTCCAGTTTTAACGCTTCTTTAGGTGCGTGTATTTTCTAAGAAATTTGCGCAAAATGAAATAAAGAACTATGGATGTTTTTCATAGTTTTCATTTCTTTAAAATTAATGAAAATTTTGCCAATTTTATGTATGAATTATTTTTATACGACCGCAAAAAAAATTTTTGGGGTCGTATATTGGTATGATACTGTTGGCGTCGGCGTCGTCGTCGGCTTCTGTAGACTCTTCGTTTCCGTGCGATAACTTCAGTTCTGGTTGAATTTAAAATAATGTTCCTTGTCATAAAAGGACGGTTGGGATTGGTTTTGGGTATTGTGGCCACACCCGTTTTTTAAAAAGGGACCAAAAAAAAGGGCAAATTTAGGTGTTTTCATATATTGGGCTGTAGAATATTTATTATTTATCGGATATTGATGGGGTTTCTTTCAGTGTGCTCCTGAGGAAATTCCCAATCAATTGTGTGCAACGGATTTCACGTCACATGTACCGTTTACGAGATAAATGGGTACCAAAGGGGGGAGGGGAATCTCAAAAATCTATTTTTTTCATTTTTTGTCCGATTTTGATGCAGTTTTTTCATTAGATTCCTTATGAAAAATTTATATGGCGCTCAACTATTATATTTTTGGTGACTTGTTTCCTTTCCAAGCTATGAGGACCGAAAGGGGTCAAAATTGCAATATTGTATGCCAACGGATTTGATATAGCTCTTACCGTTTTCGAGCTACAAGGGGTCAATGGGGCCAAATTTTCTAAATATGTGAAATCTTTATTTTTCATCGGATTTCAATTGGATTTTTTTCTTAGGATTCCTCTTGATGTAAGCTTTCAGCAGTATACCAACGGATTTGGCGTAGCTCTTATCGTTTCCAAGCTACAAGGGTTCAAAGGGGCCAAAATCCGAATTTTCTAAATATGTGAAATCTGTATTTTTCATCTGATTTCAATGGAATTTCTTTCTTTGGATCCCTCTTGATGTAAGCTTTCAGTTGTATGTCACGGATTTGGTGTAGCTCTTACCGTTTTCGAGCTAAAATGGGTCAAAATAGCTGAAATTGCAATTTTCAAAATATGTTAAATCTTTTTTTTGTTGTTGTTGTTGGATTTTAAGCGTTCGTTTCTTGAAATTCCTCTTATCGTATAGTTAATGTAGTATGCTGACTGTTGACCAATTTGACATACCTCTTACCATTACATATCTATATAAGGAATCATAAAAGTTAATTTTTATTTTCCTTAGTTAAAAAATGTGTGCAGGTAATTACTGGGTCAAGCTCTTTATTTTGTCCATTTAATAACTGTAGCAAGCCCTTTACTGTGTCAGCATTCGTTTTGAATTACACTTGTTCAAATTTCAGTGTTCGACATGCTGCGCTCCGCGTAGCCCTTTATTTTATATCAATACACCAAACACCTTAACTGTGTGTATGGAAAAAATAATATAAAATATATGTTGGAACTCCCCCTTTTCTAGAAAAAAATAGAGCAGTGCTCAAGGCCCCCCGCCTTAGAGTTGTATGTTAGATGAATGGAGTTTTTTTACCTGTTGCCAGCTTTGAGTGCAATATCCTCAAAAACTGAGAGATACAACAAAAATTTGTTGGCATTTTCATGAAAGCATTCAAGGAAAGGAATCCAACGGGGAAAATCCCATCGCATTGGATAATAAGTAAAAATTTTACACAAAAACCAAAATGGCATTTTTTGGCCCCCTTCGGTACCTTCAACCCCAATTATCTCGAAAACAGTAAGAGATAGCAAAAAACTGCTGTATAGTAATGAAAGCATTCATTGAGAGGAATCCAATGAAAAAAATCTCATCAAAATCGGATAAAAAATAAAAATTTCCCACACGAACCAAAATGGCATTTTTGTCTCTCTTTGACCCCTTTTACGTGGGAAACGGTACAAGATGGGAAAAAATGTGCAGGGGAGTGTTTTATTGCATTTTTTACAAGAAAGCATTTGCAAAAAAACCCATCAAAATCCAATGAAAAAAAAAAAATTTTGGCCCCCTCCCCCCACCAACACCTTTGACCCCAATTATCTTGAAAACGGTAAGAGATATTGGCATATGTACGAAAGCATTCACTGAGAGAAAATCCAATGGAAAAAATCCCATCGAAATTGGATAAAAAATAAAAATTTTCCACACGGACCAAATTTTGGCGCGATAAATTATATTTTTAGAATTTGTGACATTGACCTTTGACCTACTGACCCCAAAATCAATAGTGTTCTTTCCCTTCCCAATTCCTTCCATCTGTAAAAGTTTTGTTTCAATCGGGCAAGGGATACTCAAGTTATCATCCGGAAACGACATCCGGAATGACGGAATGACGGAAAGGCGAATTCTATAGTCCCCCGCTTTCGCGAAAGGCGGGGGACAAAAAAATATTTAAAATGTATGCAGATTTTGGGTAAAATTGACAAAAAAAACCCCAAAAAACCTTGAACCCTTTTTCGAAGGCTAGATCCATCGTTTCTAGAATGTAAATTAACGTAAGTGTACTGACCGAGACTGATGTACTATAGTTAGTAGCTTACTAGCATTTTCGGTTTAAATTTTAATATTTTTTTTAATCTGGTTTCTTCCAGTGATAAATTTTCTCCTTAAGATTTTGTTTTCACTTCAGAACACCATCGATTGTATTATGTAAGAAGTATTCTGATACCTAGCATGAATTTGGAAATCTGGTTCCAGTTTATTTTCGTAAGTTATAATTAGCCGTATATTTTGAGAAAAAAAAATCAGAAGTAAAATACAAAAATATCACAACTGCACAGAGAAAAATGTTAAACTGCACTTATATGAAAATTCTCGTGAAAATAGGCGACATCTCCTTTTTACTGACTCTTTACTTAATAAAGGCTATAAATTTTAAGGCCAAACAAAACCTATTGTTTTATCAAGAGTAGCGTTTACAGAAAAGTAAATGACTATGTACTTGTCTTTAAAATTTTTTTTTGAAGTAAGCTTGTATAATTCTGTTCAATAGATATAAATTTTTGTAATATATTGGGGACATAAAGAATATCATAAAATATATATATATAGATATAGATATATTATAGGGTTATTGCATGAATATTGGGGAATAATGTTATATTGCACGAGCTTGCGAGTGCAATATACATTCTACGGGGGATAATATTCCCCAATATTCATGCAATAATCCTTTTATTATATATTATATTATGATATAGCAACGCTAAAATTTCTGTTAAAAATGGGATTTTTCGTTATCAATGACGTCATGAAATATTTGCACGAGTGCAATATGGAAATTTATTGCACGCTTACATTTGGTTGCTTTCTTAGGCAAATATTATGTTGCTATACAATAAATTTATTTTCGGTTTTCGCAGTATGTTCAATTGGTGGAACGGCCATTATTTGCCTTTACCTCTAGTGCTTCACTTTAAAAAATCATTAAATCCGTATGTATTCAAGCTCTTAATAATTATGAATGATATAGGACGGTTTCTCACGAAAGTTATTATAAAGTTTGGTTATTTGCTACAAGTCTCACGACAAAAATTCGGGGCATGTTGTTTAACCCCCGTTGGCCGTCCGTCTATCCGTCCACCAGTCCGTTCCCCAGTCCGTCCGTCAGAAGGTACACCCTTTGTCTCCGCCTACAATTTCCTACAATTTCATTATATGATTTTTTTTTTGCAGCAGCTCATTTGCACATATATTAAAGTTTTCATGTTATAAGAATGTTAATTTTGATCTTCATTTTTTTTTGGAATAAATTGTTGAACAGCCATTTTTGATGAATTGAGGGTACATAGTTTGTCCGCACAACTCTTCCTACTGTTTTCTGCTAGATTTGTTTTCTTTATTTTGTGGAACATTTGTACATATATCATTTATGTGCATGTGGTAGAGTTTGGATTTTAGGAGTTTTTACAGATTTTTACTAATTGTTAAACTTGGTCTTATATATCGGCTTGATTCAACGTGCATATTTATACATGTAATTAAACGTCATTTCGAGGGACAATCGCTTACAGTATAGTTTTAACCTTGCGCATAGACAGGTCATCCTGTAGTTTCTATGAGAAAAAAAATAAGAGAAAAACCAAGTCCATGCAGTATTCCACCTATTTTTTCACGTGTATCAACAATTTTGTTTGTTTGTAAAAATTAACATTATTTTTTGTGCAGAAAGCCTCCTTCAGAAAATCTTTTTCCATCATTTTGGCAGCCAAAATATTTTTTTCACATAGAATCAGCTCCAAAATATTTTTTTTAGAAAAAAAACCCCAAAACCATAGCCCCCCACCCCTTCAAGTTAAATGGTCAGTCCCTTAGCAAGATGCTACTGCAACAACAACAAATGTTTATTTCATATATACACACGTGTTGATATTAGATTTCTTACACTTTCTTGCTGGGACGAAAGAGCCCAATTTGGATGTATCATAAATTATGATTATTATAATTCGTATTTTCTATTGGGTTCTTTTGGGTCATTGTCTCATTGATCATCCTATAATATTTATAGACATCTGACATAACTGTGGAATTGTTACATAAAGTTATAGATAAAGATGAAAGCTACCTAGTCAAAACTTGTCAACAAATTGAGGAAGTTTTACCGTTAGAATAAATAACTTATAATTTACTAATTCAACTCCATAAGATGTTATCTATATAGTCCTTTTAACCAAAGAGTAAATTCATTTAATTATCAGTAAGTACCCAGAAGGAACTTGTACATAAATGTTAATATCAATTAAATTTACAAATTACATTTGCTTTGTAAAATTTAAAAGTAAATTCCTTGATTTTTCTCATAATAAATAAACATATTTTAAAGCCGCACGATAATTTAACAAGTTTAAAAAGTCAATACAAAACTGTTTTTCATAGGAAAAGTAATCAAATTTAATTGCAGACTATTGGAATAAAAAAGAACTATTTGAAAGGATGCAAAACTTATTGAAATGAGTAAAAAGTGAAACATATTAAGTGATTGTATTATATAATTTCATATAATAAAATTCAGGTTATGTTGACAATTAGCAAGTGTTTGTAAATGCAATTTCAAATATCTGAATGGAAAAAGAAGTTGAACTGGAGGTAGTTGCCTTATTTCAACCACATAACTGTCAGTCATTCCGACATATTTTTGAATTCATTTTGGCTAATGTTAAAAATATTACTGAACTACTTTATTCAGTGGAACATTTTGTTTTATAGATTTTGATATTAAATAAAAATTTAACAGCTCATATGTCTAAATTATACATTCAGTCATTTCCTCGAGCTGATATAAGCCATAACTTGTATTAAGTATCGACAAACAGGAATTAGTTGCTCGATTTACCTGCAAATCACAAAAGTTAACGGAAAAATAAAGGTTTGCTAAGAGGGATGTATCAAAATTAGGCCTCAAATTCCGGCTACTATTGTCCTAGCCTTTAAATTACATGTTCAATTTTGAGATTTTTGTTCTTTGATATTGTCTGTTTTAAACTTAAAATTCAAAATAATGCAGGTGTGGAATAAAATTAAAAAAAAACGTATAGCTTCAGGCCTTGAATTTTCATTCAACCGGACATTCGGGTCCAACTGAACCGAATATGATACCAATAAAACGATATATGAATGTGTTGGTAATTACTCATTAAGTACTAAATCCTCTTAGAAATTCGAGATTTATTTTACTAAACTATTCATGAATTTGGCAGATATGTTATGGTTTAAAAACAGAAGCACTAAAAATATTTTAAGCCTCTTATATAAGCTCAAAAAGATTTAGGGCATCATCATCTGGTGTCCAGTCGTCCAGGCAATGGTCACTATATGAGAAAATTACCATAATTCTGTCAGCTGTCGCTTAAAATGGTTCAGTGTCGCTAAAACTGTCAAGTCTTTTCAGAAAATCTGATACAAAACGGTTAGTATATATGTCCACAAGATGATATGGTTAAATCTGTCCAGAAAATCACTAGACAATAACGATGTATCAAAATCTTGTACATCTTCGCTAGCCAAGGGTTACGATTCGCTCCTCTCTTCGAAGAGGAGAGGAGCGGATAGTAACCCTTGGCTAGCGAAGATGAATCTTGTAAGTCTGTCACTAATTAGTCAATTTATCTAAAAAATTAAAAAGTAAGAATAGTGTCAGTTTATCTGGTCAATAAGTCCAGAAAATTATAAAACAAGAATAGTGTCAGTTTAGCTGGTCAAAGTCGAATTGAGACCACTTTTCAACAATGTAAAAGAATTTTTGATCTTTTGTAATTTTTTTATTATCTAGCCGATTTTGGATCTGTAAAATGCATAATAAACCTAAGGATTTTCATATTTTTTTCTACCGATTTACCTTTTTTTAATTTCCTGCAGAAATTTTTTTATCTGGTTTTAAAAAATGTCAAAAATGCCAAAATCTGTATACTTTACGAAAACGCTAATTATGTATATTTTGAAAATAAATATATGTTAAAAAATTAATACCCTGTAAAAGTATAAACATTCCAGAATTTTTATCAAAAAAATTATCTAGATATCTCATTCAACAATTTCGTACGAGTGGATTGAAAATGACATTTTTATATCCCTAATCAATTAACACTTTTTCTTTCCAACCAAATTTACCTTTTCGAGTCTGTGACGTCACGGCGAACCTTGTATTGATTTTTTTGTATAGTATCAGAACTGGAATCCGGGTTGAACAAGACTCAGAAGTCCCGTATAGGGTTCAATTACTACCACATGGTTTCACCTGTGATAAACCAGAGACATTTAGTAACATGTGTTTAATCGTCTCTGGATACATACTGTTTATTGTATATGACTGTTTTTTTCTATATATGATGTAATATAATGTAATCTTTGTAATGACTTTGCCCTGCATGGGCCCTTGATTGGAATAAACATATTATTATTATTATTGGTATACTGAGAGGGGCGAAAGGGGGTCTCATCCCACTTTCCCGTCATTAAAATGAGCAAATCCCGAAATCCCGGACATTTTGTAAGAAAAGTCCCTATCCCGGATGATTGTATATAAGAAACCAATTTTTGCCAATCCCGTTAAATTTTACCATAAAATCCCGATTTACCGGATCTAAAAACACCCCTTTCCCGTGTCCCGATTCATTTTCATCCCGAATTCCCGACCTTAAAAAAGGGTCATCCCGATTTCCCGAATTTAAAAATGGCCAATCCCGACGTCCCGAAAATGGTCTCCCTTATACTAGCTGTATTTAAACATACAGCTCAAACAATACGCTGAGCGGGCTGTATCGCTTGTGCGGGTTGTATTGAGATCCGATACAGCCCGTTGAGGAAATACAGCCCGGTGGTGACTTCAACAGAACAATAACATATATGTATCTTATTCATTCATCGAGTCTAAGAAGCCCAACAACCTGAGTTGCTTACTAAAAACCCTGGATAAGCATAAAATGTGCTTAAATAAGCCCTTACTATTTAGTTGTCTGGTGAGGAGTGCCAGTACTGAAGATATGATAAACGGAGTAATTTTTCCTCGGCAGAATTTGCCTGCCAACGTCAGATTGGCAGGCAATTTGTTAAAACATCTGTTGAAATATCATTTGCTATTTTTTATGCCCCCGCGACTAAAAGTCAGGGGCATATTGTTTTACCCTTGTCTGTCCGTCCGTCTGTCCGTTCGCCCGTCCGTACGAATAAAAAACTCAACTTTTGATGTTTTCCAGACACATTTCAACCAAATCCCAACAATTTTAATGAAATCTAACTTACAATAAGTAGATGTACACACACACACACACACACACATTTTTGAATATCCAAAATGGCCGCGGTTGCCATGGAACTGAAAAAAGGCGGGAAAATTCAAAGTGCCTGAAATTGGATGAAACTTTACAGGAAGGTTGTCTAGCACCCATAGAAATGATTTTGGGTCTCAGAATTTTCAAAATGGGTGCCATTGCCATGGAAACTGGGAAAAAGGCGGGAAATTCAAAGTGCCTTAAATTATATGAAACTTTATAGGAAGGTTGCCTAGCATCCATAGAAATGATTTTGGTTCTCAAAATTTTTAAAATGGCTGCCGTTTCCATGGAAACTGGAAAAGGGAGGGAAAATTCAAAGTGTCTAAAAATGGATGAAACTTTACAGGAAGGTTGCCTGGCATCCATAGAAATGATCCATAGATTTTTTGGCACAGAATTTCACTTGTATATTTTGTGGAAAAAAGGGGAGGTATATCATTGTGTCCATATTTGTTCTGTGTCAACACTGTATTGCGTCCATGCACACTTAAATTTGCACTTGCCATATTGATTCAGGGTTCACTTAGCGGGGGGCATAATTAGTTGCCATTCGGCGACAGCTCTAGTTTTCAAAATGTTTTGGTATTAAGTGCACTGAGGAGACATTTAGTTGTTCAAATAGCTGTATGTAGTTATTCACAAAAGACATGGAGGTTTGCAATGATTTAGATTGATGATATAGGGAGTTTCGATTTCAAATGGCCAAGGCATCTCTGTCCAATAGTTACATACTAACGTTTTATAATGCCATTAATATTTTCTTCAGCGATGTTGAATTTTAAAATAATCTGAGGATTTCGTTATGCACAGAAATCAAATGGGTCAGAGAGGCATACTTGCCTAAGGGAGCAACCATTTGATTTTNGGCAAGGAAGGAATTTGAAAAAAGAATACAGGATTGGAAATTTGGCGAAAAAAATATCAGGAAAGGAGGAAGCTGAAAAAAAATAATAACCAGGATGACAAATATGAAGCAAAATTTCTGGCTTGGACCGAAAAAAATGACAGGATTACTTCGTGTGAGAAAAAAATTGTCAGGCTCAAATATTGCGTGAAAAAAAATCCAGGGTCAGATGTTCCTTCCTTGCCCCCCATAAAAATCAAATGGTTGCTCCCTAATTTAGATCTCTACGCACAGAAAGTACATAAGCAGATTTAAGGTTTAGCTAAAGGCATACCCTATATTTTGTTATCATGAAAATCGCTTTCACTATATATAATTGTTTCAATGGATACTTATTAAAAATGAATGAATTCTTAAACACCGTAATATTTTTGTAATTGATTCTGTCATCTTAATACAGTCTTTATACTAATTCTTTTTTGTTTTTGTTTCTTGCAGAATATTTCCAATTAGGTCCCCAGGAGGGCATTTACATTTAACAAGCACGACTTGATACAAAAGTGGACAATTTGTAAACAAGCAATAATGACAATAGATATTTGATTCGAAAATGATTCTTTTTTCTGCTTCTTTAAGAAATTAGAAAAGAGTCTTAAATCATATTTCATTTTAAAACTTGCAAGTCTAAATTTGAAGAAATTTTGTTAAAACCTAGGGAGTATCTCACTCATGCATAGCTCTGTCCTTAGATAATTTTGGCTTCCCTTTGTATGTCTGAGTGGTAATTTGTTCTCTATCAGATTTTACACAAATTTCGGTTTACGGATTCCCAAAAGGTTAGATTTGATCTCCGAAGAGACATAAGTTGTCGAAATGCACATATACAGAAAGTCGATTCACAGTAACTTCGGTATTTGTTATTTAAGAACCCCAAACGGGGTAAAAACCGGAGTTATAGTAAAAACTGCATTGGCGGATCCAAGGGGGTTCTGGAGGTAGGAACCCCCCTTTTTTCTGACAATCATGTATTTTTTAATGAATACCCTGATGTTTACTAAGAAAAACCCCAAAAAATTTCGCTCGGCGAAATTTCCTTCCACTTTAAAATCGCCCCCCCCTTTTTTTGAATTCCTTGGATCCGCGCCTGAACTGTGAACAGTATAAGGACTTAGTTATCATGTAAATATGAAAAAGAAAGGAAATGGGGTAAATGTCAAGGAGACAACATCCCATATCCAGGTTAAAACGACCCAAAACAAAGCATCTAGGGGTGGGTCACCGTACGGTCTTCAACACAGTGCGGAACCCCACAACATACAGCAAGCCCCAAATGCCCCCAAACTTACTTGTTGTCACAATCACAGTGTAGAACTGCATGGAAACGGTAATTAAAAACATTGAATCTTGTAGAAAAACTTGGTATAAGATCTGGACAACAGTCATGATCCCTACAACATATATCGGCTTCTCTATCCTCTCCAAGTTCGTGGTAATGAACGGCAGTTTGACCACGTCCGCACCATTTGGTTCCTGGAAACATTAGAAATTTGTTCACCACGGATCGCTTTTTTACATTGTGCCTCACTAAACTGTTATCAATGTGTCTATCTCCACCCTCTCTTACATGAGGTGGCCATTGCCTTTTGTCTTTCCCGATTTTTCCCCGTCTGTTCTTTGTCCTTTTCCGTTTCCCATCTTTGATCTTTATGTATTGGAAGTTTTTGTATTTATTTTGTTCTTCTAAAGATTCTTCAACGAGTTTGTTGCACATTTTCTTTGCACTTTTAATTTTAACAAAGGGTCGGAATTCCTTTAAATCTTTCCTGTTGCGGAAATGTCTGACTGCAGAGTTTCCTTCGGAGGTAGAACCGGTTTTGTACAAATTGAAAACATCTCCACTATTTGTGTTAGTTGATTTATATGTCTCTACGGGCTCAGAAAATCTGTGTATAAAATCCAGAATTTCTTTTGGTTCCCTGGAATATTCACAATCTTTGACAAATCCATTTTGAAAGATTAACTGAATTAAGTCACTACCATCTGAAACTTGACGAAAGTGCATTTCATATGAAGAATTTTGAAACGCTGAAGTTTCCAACACCAAAATTCCTTTAAAAGCTATTCTTAACTCTCGGAATCCCTTTTTAACCAAGACATTTATAAAATTTGTTCCAAATTTCGTTTCACCATTAAAATTCCGGCTTTGTACAGAAAATATAAAAACCAAAAGAACAATTAGAATAAAATTTCCTCGCAGTTTACGAGTCATTTTACTGTACTTCACATAATTATAGATGCTTGTTACTACTACTGGAAGTTACATTTAAAGACCCCGTAATTGATGTGATTTCAGAGTATAAACAGTCTCTGATCCATACAATAAAGTCCGATACAGCCCAATGGCTTACATACCAATCTCACCTGGCTTAATAAGTAACAAAGCGTACAAAAACATTGTTATTTATTTTTGTGGTAATTTTTTTCGCCTACAAACCCAGCTAATTTTTAATCTGGCACAGATCAAGCAAGTATAAGCTTTTATTTACGTAAAACCTAACAGTGAGTAAACCATGTAAAATTGACAGGTTAAGTGTTATAAAAGAATAAAATCTTTCCCTAGATTGTCATGACCTAACCACTTTATTATATGAAAGGTGTAGCAAAACTCTTGAATTCTTTAATAAAATATAAAATTGTGGTTTTATTGTCATAAAATATATTTGAATTTTCGTGGGAAATAGAGAACATACTAAAATTTTATCAAGGATATTATTTTTATGCCAACAGGGCCACAGTTGTTTCAGGTCTCATTTTTGGTTCATTTTCTTTTCCACACGAGTGCACAAATTGTCCCATATTCAGTTTGTTTTATTTTAGTATGCTTTTAGCTCGCTAGGATACAACCAGGCAGTTTGGCTTTTGTCACCACCTTTTGCGTCCGTTACCCGCCCAATGTTAGCTTTTTTCAAACACATCCAATGTAACCTTACGACAATTTGAACTTAGCTTTGTCAAAACTTCAACCTTATAAATAGTTTAACACTGGAACCTAATCGGAGTACACACAGACGAACTACACTGTAAAACTTTGCCACAAAAGTTATAGATGGCTTTGCTTTTTGTCCGTCATCTGAAATAATTATCGTTAAGTATAAATTTGACCCTATAGTTAGGCGAGACACATTTAGAGATCTTTTAAAATATCCGGGCTGATTGAAACCAAACGTAATTATCATGTTCGTCAGATTTCTATTAAAAGTTTTGTTTAAATTTCATCCAAGATGACAAACAGTGGGGGGTATAGTTTAACAGTTGACCCTTTGTAAAAACACAGCGAAAGATCCTGACCCAGACTTTGTTAGATGGTTAATGCAAAACTCGTGTCAATTGGGTCTAGGCCCATCCCAATTATTCTCATACGCGTGGCCTGTAAACAGCATATTTGACCGTCAAATCTACGATTGACGCCCAGGGACATTTAAATAATTAACTGTTATTCACTATCGACCAAGTGAGAATCGATGGGATCATTATTAGAGTCTAAACAATTGATGCGATTCCGATAAAGGAATTATTACTGTCATTAAATCGATAATGTTTACGACAGTAATAAAGACTTTTTCAACAATCACATATATTGTTTTGACTTTCATAATGTTCTCGTGGAGTCGCACTTGGTCGATAGTGTTGTTGCTTAAGTAGAATGTATACAAACAGAAAGAGTGTAAATAGCCCGGTAAATAGTTTTCAGATTTGTGTGCAGTGGTGTAATACATTTCGTTAAACACAAAGTCAATTAGTTAAAATTTGCACAATGTTCCGTCAAAAGATCTTTCTGGGAAAATAGTTTACGTCTGTAGATATCATATGAATCGAAAACTTTTATGTTTAGTGTAATTTTTAATCAATAATAGTATGATGTTGATACGATGTACATCGATCTGAAAAAGCATATCGACCTCGGATTTCGTCTTCGGTCAATATGTCTTTTCTAGGTCGATACAACATTGTATCGAGTTCTAACACAGACAAATATAATAACCTTCAAAGAACCAGTTAGGATAAACTTTGTCTCGTGTGCTTTTACTCCATATCTTTACATTTTTTATTAAATAGATGGGTCATTTACAGACCGTCTTGATCGAAAACCCAAAATCAAACTCACGGAGCTCTTTGAGAGTTTCAAACTATTCTTGGACAGAGTTAATTATTCTGTATTGATATCAGAATTGTACTTGCACTCATCTATTTGATTTAAATCATGTAAATAATAATATATAAATATGGTATATTCCATTTCATTATTTAATTACTTATTTTTTATGTATTTTATTTTGATCCTAGTAAGTTATATTTACATTATGTTTGATTCATTTGAAGCAGAACGAGTATTGCCCGTAAGTTTAATGTTTATATCCACTTTTTCTGGTATTAAACCGCTCGGAACTGTCCAACTTCAAAAAATAAAACAAATTACGAGAGAACCTAATTAAACACGCAATGTCAATTGAACGATGTTGTTCAAAGGGAAATTAATGAGGTTTTACTGCTTTTATCTTTTATACAATATTTTATAACATATATTGTGAAAACCTATTCCTGATATTGATTACATCAAAAATAAACTTCAAACAAATATATTTAATAAATTTACAATATTCAATAATGTTAATGGTATGATCCCATGAAGATTGGTATGGGTTGTAATTTTATGTAATAAATAA
The DNA here is from genome assembly GCA_002080025.1 of Modiolus philippinarum. Lineage (NCBI taxonomy): Eukaryota > Metazoa > Mollusca > Bivalvia > Mytilida > Modiolidae > Modiolus > Modiolus philippinarum. Next base: position 209,711 of record MJUU01052464.1, on the reverse strand, counting down.
TCGTTCTCTGGTTAGCTAAAATGTGTGAAAGTTTCATCAGATAGACACTGATAAAGTGCACCTAAAATGTTAACTACACCACTTAAATGTGTGCATCAAAGTTGCATATTTCATGGACTATTAAATATTCTAAATAAAGAAATAGTGCGAAATGTATTCGTTTATGTTTTTATCTAAATTGAATACACATAAATTTCTGCAAGTATACAAATATTTAACTGCACATCGATGCAATAATTGTACATTTAATAGAATTACAATGTTTTTCACTGTTATCGATTAAATGACATTGTTGTACATGTTGCAGATTGAATCATATTGTTGTTCATATAATTACACTGTCGTTCATAAAATGACATCGTTGTTCATTGCACAAGTCTGTTGCAGATTCATGGCATTGTTGTTCATTGCACGACTCTGCTGTAGATTAATGACATTGTTGTTCATTGCACGACTCTGATGTAGATTAATGACATTGTTTTTCATTGTCCGACTCTGATGTAGATTAATGACATTGTTGTTCATTGCACGACTCTGTAATAGATTAATGACATTATTGTTCATTGCACGACTCTATTGTAGATTAATGACATTATTGTTCATTGCAGGGCTCTGTTGTAGATTAAATGACATTGTTGTTCATAACACGACTCTCTTGTAGATTAATGACATTGTTGTTCATTGCATGGCTTGGTTGTAGATTAATGATATTGTTGTTGATTGCACGACTTGGTTGTAAATTAATGATATTGTTGTTCATTGCACGACTCTGTTGTAGATTAATGACATTTTTGTTCATTGCCACGACTCTGTTGTAGATTAGATGACATTTTTGTTCATTTCAAGACTCTGTTTTAGATTAATGACATTGTTGTTTATTGCACGACTCGGTTGTAGATTAATGACATTGTTCATTGCACGACTCTGTTGTAGATTAATGACATTGTTGTTCATTGCACGACTCTGTTTTAGATTAATGACATTGTTGTTCATCCCGGCACCTGAATAGGTTTTCAGGGGCTTTGGCTACAGAGCTGCCGGGCGCGTCCCCAGGTGGTGGATAGGGGAATGCCCTGTCTTTGCGGGGTAGTCAGGTCATAATACGGAAAGCCTGACCGCGAACCATTGTAGCCAAACTGTGTNGTTGTAGATTAAATGACATTGTTTTCATTGCACGACTCTATTGTAGATTAAATGACCTTTATTGTTCATTGTACGACCCTGTTGTAGATTAAATGACATTGTTGTTCATTGCATGACTCTGTTGTAGATTAATGACATTGTTGTTCATGTACGCATCTGTTGTAGATTAATGACATTGTTGTTCATTGTACGACTCTGTTGTAGATTAATGACATTGTTGTTCATTGTACGACTCTGTTGTAGATTAAATGACATTGCTGTTCATTGCACGAATTGTTGTAGATTAATGACATTGTTGTTCATTCAACAACTTTGTTGTAGATTAATGACATTGTTGTTCATTGTACGACTCGGTTGTAGATTAATGACATTGTTGTTCATTGCACGACTCTGTTGTAGATTAATGACATTATTGTTCATTGCACGGTTCGGCTGTAGATTAATGACATTTTTGTTCATTGCACAAATTGTTGTAGATTAATGACATTGTTGTTCATTGCACAACTCTGTTGTAGATTATTGAAATTCTTGTTCATTGCACGCATTGTTGTAAATTAATGACATTGTTGTTTATTGCACGACTCGTTTGTAGACTAATGACATCGTTCATTGCACGACTCTGTTGTAGATTAATGACTTTGTTGTTCATTGCACGGTTCGGTTGTAGATTAATGACATTTTTTTTCATTGCACGACTCTGTTGTAGATTAATGACATTATTGTTCATTGCATGGTTCGGCTGTAGATAAATGACATTTTTGTTCATTGCACAGTTCGGTTGTAGATTAATGACATTTTTGTTCATTGCACGACTCTGTTGTAGATTAATGACATTGTTGTTCATTGCACGATTCTGTTGTAGATTAATGACATTGTTGTTCATGTACGTATCTGTTGTAGATTAATTACATTGTTGTTCATTGTACGACTGTGTTGTAGATTAAATGACATTGTTGTTCATTGCACGAGTTGTTGTAGATTAATGACATTGTTGTTCATTCAACAACTCAGTTGTAGATTAATGACATTGTTGTTCATTCAACAACTCAGTTGTAGATTAATGACATTGTTGTCCATTGTACGACTCTGTTGTAGATTAATGACATTGTTGTTCATTGCACGACTCTGTTGTAGATTAATGACATTATTGTTCATTGCACGGTTCGGTTGTAGATTAATGACATTTTTGTTCATTGCAAAAAATGTTGTAGATTAATGACATTGTTGTTCATTGCACAACTCTGTTGTAGATTATTGAAATTGTTGTTCATTGCACGACTCTGTTGTAGACTAATGACATTATTGTTCATTGCACGGCTCTGTTGTAGATTAAATGACATTGTTGTTCATTACACGACTCTGTTGTAGATTAATGACATTGTTGTTCATTGCACGACTCGGTTGTAAATAATCGGTTGTAGATTAATGATATTGTTGTTCATTGCACGACTCTGTTGTAGATTAATGACATTGTTGTTCATTGCACGGTTCGGTTGTAGATTAATGACATTGTTGTTCATTGCACGGTTCGGTTGTAGATTAATGACATTTTTTTTTCATTGCACGACTCTGTTGTAGATTAATAATTTTATTGTTCATTGCACTGTTCGGCTGTAGATTAATGACATTTTTGTTCATTGCACAGTTCGACTGTAGATAAATGATATTTTTGTTCATTGCACGACTCTATTGTAGATTTATGACATTGTTGTTCATGTGCGCATCTATTGTAGATTAATGACATTGTTGTTCATTGCACGAATTGTTGTAGATTAATGACATTGTTGTTCATTGCACAACTCTGTTGAAGATTAATGACATTGTTGTTCATTGTACGACTCTGTTGTAGATTAATTTTATTGTTGTTCATTGCACGACTCTGTTGTAGATTAAATGACATTGTTCATTGCACGACTCTGTTGTAGATTAAATGAAATTGTTGTGCATATAATTGTCGTTGATTAAATGACATTGTTGTTCATTGTACCACTCTGTTGTAGATTAATGACATTGTTGTTCATTGTGCGACTCTGTTGTAGATTAAATGACATCCATTTATATTAATGGCTTTGTTGTAGATTAAATGACATTGTTGTTCATATAATTTTCGTTGATTAAAGGATATTGTTGTTCATCGACGAATCTGTTGTACATTAATGACATCATTGTACATTAATGGGTTTGTTGTAGATAAAATGACATTGTAATTCTTATAAATGTCGTTGATTAAATGACATTGTTGTTCATTGCTCGACCCTGTTGTAGATTGACGACATTGTTGTTCATTGCACGACTCTGTTGTAGATTAAATGACATTTTTGTTCATTGCACGACTCTGATGTAGCTCAAATGACATTGTTGTTCATTGCACGACTCTGTTGTAGATTAAATGACATTGTTGTTCATTGCACGACTCTGTTGTAAATTAATGACATTTTTGTTCATTGCACGACTCATTTGTAGATTAATGACATTGGTGTTCATTGTACAACTCTGTTGTAGATTAATGACATTGTTGTTCGTTGCACGACCCTGTTTTAGATTAAATGACATTGCTGTTCATATAATTGTCGTTGAATAAATGACAATGTTGTTCATTGTACGACTCTGTTGTAGATTAATGACATTGTTGTTCATTGTACGACTCTGTTTTAGATTAAATAACATCCATTTACATTAATGGCTTTGTGGTAGATTAAATGACATTGTTGTTCATTGCAAGACTCGGTTGTACATTAATGACATCATTTTACATTAATGGGTTTGTTGTAGATAAAATGACATTGTTGTTCTTATAAATGTCATTGATTAAATGACATTGTTGTTCATTGCTCGACTCTGTTGTAGATTGATGACATTGTTGTTCATTGCATGACTCTGATGTAGCTCAAATGACATATTTATTCATTGCACGACTCTGTTGTACATTAAATGACATTTTTGTTCATTGCACGACTGTGTTGTAAATTAATGACATTTTTGTTCATTGCACGGCTCTGTTGTAGATTAATGACATTGTTGTAAATTGCACGACTCTGTTATAGAGCAATGATAATGTTGTTCATTGCACGACTCTTTTGTACATTAATGATATTGTTCTTCATTGCATGACTCTGTTGTAGAGATTAAATGACATTGTTTATCATTGCACGACTCTGTTTTAGATTAATGACATTGTTGTTTATTGCACGACTCTGTTGTAGATTAAATGACATTTTTGTTCATTGCAAGACTCTGTTGTAGATTAAATGACTTTTATTGTTCATTGTACGACCCTGTTGTAGATTAAATAACATTCTTATTCATTGCACGACTCTGTTGTAGATTTATGACATTGTTGTTCATTGCAAGGTTCGGTTGTAGATTAATGACATTGTTGTTTATTGCACGACTCGTTTGTAGACTAATGACATCGTTCATTGCACGGTTCGGTTGTAGATTAATGACATTTATGTTAATTGCACGACTCTGTTGTAGATAGATGACATTATTTTTCATTGCATGGTTCGGCTGTAGATAAATGACATTTTTGTTCATTGCACAGTTCGGCTGTAGATTAATGACATTTTTGTTCATTGCACGACTCTGTTGTAGATTAATGACATTGTTGTTCATTGCACGTCTCTGTTGTAGATTAATGACATTGGTGTTCGTTGCACGGCTCCGTTGTAGAATAAATGACAATTTTGTTCATTGCACAACTCTTTTGTAGATTAATGACATTGTTGTTCATTGCACGATTCTGTTGTGGATTAATGACATTGTTGTTAATTGCACGACTCAGTTGTAGTTTAAATGGCAATGTTGTTCATTGTACGACTCTGTTGTAGATTAAATGACATTGTTTTTAATTGCACGACTCTGTTGTAGATTAATGACATTATTGTTCAATGTACGACTCTGTTGTAGATTAATGACACTGTTGTTCATTGCACAACTCTGTTGTAGATTAATGACATTATTGTTCAATGTACGACTTTGTTGTAGATTAATGACACTGTTGTTCATTACACGACTCTGTTGAAGATTCAATGACATTGTTGTTCATTGCACGACTCTGTTGCAGATTAATGACATCATTGTACATTTAATCAGTTTTGTTGTTATAGCATATAGTAAATTACATTGTTTTTCATATAATTGTCGTCGATTAATGACATTGTTGTTCATTCCACGACCCTGTTGTAGATTAATGCCATCGTTGTACATTAAATCTATTTGGTTGTGACAGTATAGATTAAATTACATTGTTGTTCATATAATTGTCGTTGATTAAATGACATTGTTGTTCATATAATTGTCGTTGATTAAATGACATTGTTGTTCATTGCACGACTCTGTTGTAGATTAATGATATTGTTGTACATCAATGGTTTTGTCGTTACAGTATATTAAATTACACGGTTGTTCACATAATTACACTGTCGTTGATTAAATGACATTGTTGTTCATTGCACGACTCGGTTGTGTATTAATAACATCGCTGTACATTGATGGTTTTGTCGTAGATTAAATTAACAAAATAGGGTTTTTGCATTACTCGAAATGAATTTATATGAATAGGTCATTTGGCTTGAAAACTCTCCTTATTTTGCGATTTTGAAGAAAATCTGACAGTTATTGCAAATCACAATTTTCAAAAGACCACCCAAGAAATATTGTGACTTAATTTGGATGAAATTGATCAAGCAGTTTTAGAGAAGGTCCTTTGTTAAACTACGTTCACCACTGGCTGCCATCTTGGATCTGATGTGGACATACTAAACACATTTTTATGCCCCGCCACGAAGTGGAAGGGGAATTTAGATTTACCCTTGTCCGTACGTCCGTATGTCACGATGTTAAGTTTTGCGTTTAGGTCCATATATTGGCAACCTCCTGTGGTATTTTAATAATATTACATCAGTACATGCACCTTGATTAGTACTAACAGATTCACCAACAATTAGGGATCCATGACCTACATTTTACGCTTGAGTGACTTTGGTTTAATTTTGCGTTAAAGTCCATTTCTGAACAACTACGCATTATAACAATATGATGTTTCATCAGATTAATTGCCTTGATGAGTCCTACCCAAAACATTGACAGTTAGGTGGCTTTGACCTATATTTTACGCTTGAATGACTTTGGTTAAATTTTGCGTTAAAGTCCATTTCTCAATAATTACGCATTATAACAATATGATATTTCATCAAATTAATTGCCTTGATGAGTACTACCCAAAACATTGACAGTTAGGTGGCATTGACCTATATTTTATGCTTGAATGACTTTGGTTAAATTTTGCCTTAAAGTCCATTTCTCAATAACAACGCACTATAAAAATATGATGTTTTATCAAATTAATTGCCTTGATAAGTACTACCCAAACATTGACAGTTAGGTGGCTTTGACCTATATTTTACGCTTGAGTGACTTTGGTTAAATTTTGCCTTAAAGTCCATTTCTCAACAACTACGCATTATAACAATATGATGTTTCATCAAATTAATTGCCTTGATGAGTACTACCCAAAACATTGACAGTTAGGTGGCTTTGACCTATATTTTACGCTAGAGTGACTTTTGTTAAATTTGGCTAAAAAATCCATTTCTCAACAACTACACATTATACCAGAATGATGTTTCATTAAATTGATGGCTTTGATGAGTACTACCCAAATAATTGATAATTAGGTTGCTTTGACCTATATTTTATGCTTGAGTGACTTTTGTTAAATTTTGCATTTAAGTCCGTTTCTCGTCGACTTAACATGCTATCCCAATGTTGTTGCATCAAAATAAATCAACTTGATGAGTACTATCCAAATCAAGGCCAATTTGACCTACTTTTTTTTACTTTAGTGACTTTTGGTTAATTTTCTTCTTGAATGACTTTGTTTAATTTTTGCATTAGGCCCATTTCAAACAGCTAGATGTTTAATTAGTGAATACTACATAATTCATGGATAATTTTATAACTTGACCAATATTTAATGTTTAAAAGCCTTTAGTATGGTATTTTTTTTACTTTCCATTATTCAACAAGTTTATTGAACAATCATCTGTAAAGGTAATTCCTCATGATTCAGCGACCGGGAACTAATTTTTATGCCAGATTGACTTGGGCTATCTATAATGAAAAATTTGTCGGCGGGGCATCCGTGTCTTATAGACACATTCTCTAGTTTAAAGTGGGCCAACATAGGACAGTTTTTTCGCCAAAATTGCAATGTACCCCTTTGTTCTTTTTTAAATAACGGCAGTCATATTGTTAAGTCCTCATACTCCTTTGACACTGAATTTAGATAACATCATAATGATGCAGGCCAAGCTTGTTTAGAATTGGCACATTGGTTTCAGAGGAGAAGATTTTTTTTAAAAAAAGAATTCGACGGACGACGGACGGACGCCAAGTGATGGCAATATTAGGTCAGGTGAGTTAAAATACATTTGTTGGTTCATGGGGGTCTACGGTTGAGAATTTCCTTTTCCGATTTGTTTATATTTCGTATAGAATGTAGGGAAAATTGAAATCTAAGATTAAAATTCCCCTTTTCTGGAATAATTGGAACCTTATTGTTCAAATGCTGGATCGGCAGATAGAGATAAATCTGCATGTATATAGCAAGGATATATTGCAAAGTCTCACTGATGCGCAAAAAATGAAGAATAGTAATAAAAGTGTTTCTTATCAAATAAAAACTGGAAAAATTTCTCGTTAGTAATTATTCAATGAATGTGACGGTTTTAACATGGGACCCGGCCATGGAACGAAAGACATTCACATAAAAATGGTATAGCCGTAGAAGGGGTTGTGTATCTCGGATTGTTCTGCGTATTAAGTTCAGACATAAGTGTGAAATATTGTCATTTTATTGCTAGTAAATTAAAGACACCGAGATAAAATAACATCTTAAAATTATTTTGAATTTAATATTAGTTTATGATAGGTGTATATATAAAATATAAACTATTCTTCATGTGCGGTCTATAGGAATGAAATTAAACAATTATATCCGAAAAGGCACGGATTAGTGAAAACGGAGGTTTAAATGCAATATAAATTGAGAAATAAAATTCAATCTACTATTTGTTAAGACAACTCATTGATCGAAAAGTTGCAAAAAGAGAAATAAGAGCTTAACTCAGCCTAATGTTAATTGAGTTGCAGAATAAGGTGTCAACTTGGTACATTCCATTGAAACTTTATAAATCTGTAAATAGGACTTCCTACTTCCAATCCCAATGTTGATTTACGTGAACTACTTATATAAGAGTGTAATCTGTTGATACAGCATATTGTTGTCTAGGGATAACGGTCATCTACTTCTGTCTGTCTAACTGCGTGTCTTTGACACTAAGTGTATATGTCTATACATTCTCAGATGTTTTTGTCCATCTGTCTGTGTAGACTGGTTCTCTCCCCTTGCGCGCTACGCCACACAAGGAGAGAGAACCAGTCTATCTGTCTGTGCCCCTATGTCTGTACCTATATGTGTAAATGTCTGTATCTGTATTTTTATGTCAATTTGTACCTAGATCTGTTATTGTATATTGACGTAGATGGACGTTTGAAGTCTAAGCTGTATGATAAGCGTGATGATTTTAATTTTCCCAATTGTGAACTTTCCCTTTCTATACCAGCAATATACCTACCTCTCCAGCCTATGGAGTGTACATTTTACAGTTGATTCGTTACTGTCGAGCGTGTAGTTTGTACAGTGATTTTTTGAACAGAGCAAAAACACCGTTCAAAAAGCTGCCTTGTCAGGGATTTGTTCAACCTATGTTAATTTCATCCCTCAAGAAATTCTATGGCCGTCACCATAACATCATCGAAAGATATGACGTGTCAGTACCCCAAATGAAAGTGGACATTTTCAGCTAGATTCACGTCTTCCCGGATTTGACTACCGACTTTGACATTTTCCTTGATTGACCCACTCACAGTGTGACGGGTGCTGTTAACAGAGCAGGGCATGCTTACCCTTCCGGAGCACCTGATGTCACTCTCAGTTTCACTGGAGTTCACACTGTGAGTGCTTTGTTTTGAATGTTTTCTGTCTCTGTGCTTTGTATCTATCTAGCGTCGCTGTTTTGTGTCTGGCGTCATTGTTTTCTGTGTTCTCGTTTTGGCCATGCCTTTGGACTTCGATTTTTGTAAATTTCACTCCTTTGTTCCATCGGTATTCTACTGCCGTTGTTTGACACGATTATTTTTAATATGTCTGTCTGTCTATGTCTATGTTTATATGACTATGTCTATGTCTCTATATCTATGATCTGTGTATTTGTCCATGTCTATATTAGTCTATGTTTATATGTTTATGTATTTGTCTATGACCAAATGTCTTTATGTCAATGTCTATATGTCTTTATCTATATGTCTATGTCTATATGTCTATTTCTGTAAGTCTATGTCAATATGTGTGTCTATGTTTATATGTCTGTCTATGTTCATATGTCTGTCTATCTATATATGTCTATGTAGATATATGTCTTGTGTCTAGGCGTCTATATCTATATGTCTATGTATTTATATCTATGTCTAGGTGTTCATGTCTACATGTTTATGTCTGTGTTTGATGTCTATACGTGTATGTCTATGTTTTTGTCGATATGTCTATGTGTGTTTGTCTCTTTCTATATATTTATGTTTATATGTCCATTTCTATTTGGCTATGTCTATGTCTATGGCTACATGTTTATGTCTATGTCTATGTCTATATGTCCGTCTATATGTCTGTCTATGTCTAGATGTCTATGTCTATGCCTATGTCTAGATGTCTAAGTCTATATTTGCCTATGTCTTTGTCTATATGTCTATGTCTACATGTCTGTGTTTGTGAATAAAACAATGAATACAAAAACATTAGCATATGCTATATGACTATTTCTTCGTCATCAAATATATAACTTGTATACGATGTGTTAACGGCCGTTCAGAACATGAACATGATGAAAATCAAATGATTATATTTTTTATAGGACTGTTTTTTCACATATGAAAAGTTTTGATTCGTTACATATCAAATGTATACAATTCAAACCATGTAAAGAATTTCACATCTACAAATAAATTGATGCACAGATTTTAATAATCTGTTAACTTATCTACATACAATGAGTTTAATTGACAATACCCCACATGATGCACTAGCCCTGCAGGTGACATGTGCATGCTCAATAAATACTTTGTTATAAATTAAAGGGAATAAAATGCTGTACAAACAACTTATTATTACACTCTAGACTTTAAATCAAAATATATAAAGACAATAATTAGTTTAACATTCATAACTAAATTGTGTATTTGATCATGCATCCAAAGTATACTCAAATATCAAATGTGGATTCCAGCAAATATTAATTGCTTTGGTATTAATGAAGAAATTTAATTATTTATGAAACCCCCACTACACTACACCAAAAATAGTAATGGTGCCCTGCCACGTCTCACAAAATTTCAAAGTTTAAAGAAGTACAACTCCAGATCCCTGTTTACTTCTGAAGCCAAAATTATACTTGGCCTGTGTTTTATGGTAAACATTTAATTATATGCCAAATTATAAGACAGTATGTTATTTCACTCACAAGTTATCAGTCGGAAACCTTAAATTTGCAAAGTTTCAAGGGGCATAACTGCAGAACCCCATGGACCTCTGAACCAAAAATCGATATTAGGGCTGAGTTTTGTGGTAAACGTTTGAAGACAATATATTATTTCGTTCACAAGTTATGAGTAGGAAACCCTAAAATTCGAAACATTTCAGTTTCAAGGGGCATAACTCCAGAACCCCTTGGACCTCTGAACCCCGCAAAATCGAACTTTGCCTGAGTTTTGTGGTAAACAAGTGAAGACCTTATGGTATTTCGATCACAAGTTATCAGTCAGAAACCTTCGGGGACGCACGGACACACAACTGAGTGTATCACATAATTGTGGCGGGGTATAAAAATTTGGGCATTGGGACAAGGTAGATAAAAAAAATCTAGTTACGGTGGCCTTTATGTTCATGCATATCCATTCCATAGCCCTTTGTAAAATACCTACCAAAGAGAGGCTCTCAAGAATCTGTATCGTTCCCCTGGGCCTAAGCCTTTATGCAATATGATCCTAATTCACTGGCATGGGTTTAAGAGGATCTGATCCCGGAATCCCGAGAAAATAACTTTCAAATACCGCATTTCCAAGAAAATAAGTTTTTCGATCCCGAATCGAGAAAATTGAAAATGAAAATCATGGATCCCATTAAAAACTTTTCGTTATAAACGATAGGCGATACCTTACCCATGCACGTCTTTTGGTCTAGTCCTAGCTGATTCCCTATACGTTTCCGGTCTAGCCCAAGCTAATCCGAACCCATGCATGTCTCTGGTATAGCTTTTGCTAATTCATTACCCATCTATCTTTAGCTGATTCAGTCAAGTATGATCCTAACACACCAAGTCTCTGGTTTAGGCCTAGCTCTATCAGTCTAAGTATGATGTCTTCAAGTATCTCGTCTAGCCTTACAAAATTCAGTCTGGTATGATACCTTACCCATGCATATCTTTCCTTTCTTTACCCTAGCCTATTTAGTCTAGAATGATACCTTATCACTACACGTCCCTGTGTTCAGCTTGTATGTTGCGTTCCCATGCATGGCTCTAGTCCATCCCTTGCCAAATCAGTCCAATAATATGATACCTTACCTTTGTATAGCCGGCTTAGCCAATCCAGTTTGTAGTTGTACGATACGCTCCGAAGCACGACTCTGATCTAGCCCTAGCAAATTCAATCCAGTATGAATCATGCATGTTTCTGTGTTGGTTCTAACTAATTCATTCTGGTTTGACATGTTGTCCATGCACGCTCCTGGTCTAGCCACGAGTCTCCTAGGTCTACAAGATCAAAAAGATTTGTCAAGGATGAATAGGACATCATCACTTTATTTCATTCAAGATAGACAGAGCAATGTGCAAGATTTTATAGCCCGGTTAAGATAAATAAAACACGAGACGAGAGAAAGCCTTTATTGTCTAGTGGAGATAAACGAAAATGCACATGCTCTCTAGCATTGCCTAGTAAGGTCATGAAACCAGATCTCTCGTTAAGGCGAGGTGAACACTACACAATATTGCATGGCCAAACTATGGAAACATTGCTCAGGTCAAGATAAACACGATATAGCAGTGTAACAGACCATTGTGCAGTATGATACATTATGCAAGGCCATCGATGTACTTGGTCCATTGTAAAGTTTGTGTAAAAATGATCACCATGTGCAAAGTCCTTTGGTCAACATGAAAAATCACTGTGTAAGGTAGGGTGTGTAAAAAAAGGCCTTTGGTCAAGTCTAGAAACACAGGATACAACACATTGACAGTGCCCTTTGGTCCAGTCAGGATAAATAGAATAGAGTAATTGGCAAGGCCATTTGGTGCAGTTAGGATGAAGCAACTGTCAAAAGTAATCGGCAGGGCCCTTTGATCAAGTCAAGATGAAAAGTAATATCAATCTTCAGGGCATTTTGGTCCAGTCAATGACAAGGCCCTTTGCTCCAGTCATGATGAACAGGATACATCAATTGGCAAGACCCTTTAGTCCGTTTATGATAAACAAGGTACAGCAATGGACAAGGCTCTTTGGTCCATGCAGGATAAACAGGATACAGAAACGCCCTTTGGTCCAGGCAAGGTAAACGGGATAAAGCTATTGGTAAGGCCTGTTGGCCCATGCATGATAAATAGGATACTACAATTGGCAAAGGTCTTTTGTCCAGTCAGGATAAACAGAATGCAGAAATGAAATGACCTTTAGTCCAGCCAGGATAAACGGAATACAGCAATGGACAAGGGTCTTTGGTCCAGCCAGGATAAACAGGATACAGCAATGGGCAAGGGTCGTTGGTCCAGTCAGGATAAACAGTATACAGCAATGGGCAAGGGTCGTTGGTCCAGTCAGAATAAACAGGATACAGCAATGGGCAAGGGTCGTTGGTCCAGTCAGGATAAACAGGATACAGCAATGGGCAAGGGTCGTTGGTCCAGTCATGATAAACAGGATAAAGCAAAGGCCAAGGATATTTGGTCCAGTCCGGATAAACAGGATACAGCAATAGACAAGGGTCTTTGGTCCAGTCAGGACAAAAAGAATGCAGAAATGATAGATCCTTTGGTCCAGGCAGGATAGACAGAATACAGAAAAAGACAAGGCTCTTTGGTCAAAGCAGGATAAACTGTATAAAGCAATGGGCTTGGGTCTTTGGTCCAGTCAGGAAAACAGGATACAGCAATGGGCAATGCCTATTGGTCCAGTGCAGATAGAATAGATATAACAATCAGAATGGTTATATTTTGCAGGGTTCTTAAGTCTAGTTACACCACTTAGAAAGAATATGATGCTATTAACAAGAGTCTGTTGTAATGACTAGGTGATGCATACAGTGTGTGTTGTGGTGTCTGTGCTCATCACTCTCGCTTTCAGCCTCACCGTTGGATAGCAGCTTGCTGTGAAAAGAAAGCCGAGTGCGCAAGTCTTCCCTGCAAACTATAGCATCTCGTGCAGCAAGACCAATATGGTATCTTCCCCAAGTAATAGATGGTAACTGGTTCCTCACGGTTCCAGGCGGAACCGCAGGGTCTTGGAGGAGACTAGGCCCCCAGATGCATAACATGCTAGGCCCATCGGAGTGGATATGCCTTGGTGTCTGCAAACCTAGTCCCCAGTTATGAGTTAAATAGCTCCAATGTCTTGTGGATGGCTTTGGAAAGTCAAAGACTATGCAAGAAAGTCCAGAAAGAAAATCCTGGTAGACGTAGCTCTTTAGTATGAGAGTACCATTGTCTATGGGAAGGCAACCAAGAGAATAAACACGATCCAACAGAGTGTAGTAGGTTGTGAGTTGGGCTAGCACCATGGAAATATGGGAAAATATCTAGCTACAGAAACGGAAACCAGGGAACAATATACAGCTTTCTTAAATGATATGTATGTAAGCTATTAACAAGGCATATCCACATGGCCAAAGAACATGATGCTATTGACAAGGCATATCCACATGGCCCAATCAATACAAAACAAGTTGTTCTGTTTTGTAATGTTTACTTCAATAATCTAAGACATCAAAAATACTTCTGACATGATTGTGAATACACACAAAATAATAAATATCTAATTGGCAAAAGTAATGGATTTACAATGATAGTCATAATTATGACATGGAGTCCAGCACGTTACATGTTAATGATTTTTTTTTACTTATTCAAACTAGCTAGTATCCCTTTGATTGGGGATGTTCTATTCGTCTATGTACCCAAGCAGTCCAAATCAATGTAAGATATTAATTGCAATGCTGAAATTGTGTCAGGATTAATTTAATCAAACCTCCTAGACGTTACAATCAAATTCAGTTGATGGCTACATCATTTTTTTCTACCCTCTAGATGTAATTTGAAAATATTTATCAAAGAACATAAACCTCTGAATACTTCTTTAATTCTAGTTAAATTGTCCAATGGCCTTCTGAAAAAGATTTTTTTTCTAGTCTAATATTTTCGAGTCATTTTGATTACTTTTTTATTGACAAATCAGTCATTTCAAAGATTTTGTTCTTGGTCAAAATATTGTCAAATAAAACAAAATTGCCGATTGTTTAATTCCCTGAACCTGTATCTTTAATGGAAATATTTTTAATGGAAATATTGAATAACTGATATCTATAGCAGAAACATATTTTGCATACATTTTCATATCTTTCTTCTTTGTTCATTCATATTTTCATTGTTGGTGATTGATTAAACAAAATTTAACACCTCTTTCAGCAGTACTTTAGCAATATGGTGTCTTAGAGACATGGTGTACAGGCAAATAACCACAAATCAGGAGGCGATAGCACTATTCCTTTGCCAAAGATTAAGCTTCCATTAATTAGAATGAATAACATAAAATCACACTGATTTAAAACATTCCTTAGATATAGATATGTTGAAACTCAAGCAGTAGATCTTTGTTTCCCGGCATATAATTTTATCATAGCAAATGGAGCCAAGGCTTCAGTTTTTGGGAAAAAATATTGCACTTTTGAACCCTGTATTCATAATATATTGGCTTGCAACATAAGAAATATAGATATTTTGTATATATTGAGGCATACTTTTGATATAAAATCTATAAATACATAACTTATGGAGCTCAGATAAAGCATGGTAACAAAATGAAAGTTCTGGGGTCAAATTTTATGGGTTTATTGAACAAGGAAAAATTCTCCTTTTGAGTAGGAAAAATTAAAGGATATGGAGTGAATGTACATGTGACAAAAACGCACACAATGTATAATAAACTCCAGTTTATCAAAGACAGGGTTTTTATTCCTGTCTACATCTTGATGTCGCCTGAGGGTCTTCAACCAGAGGTAAATGTATATAAATATAGAAGAGGCATACAATACTTTACTTCATCAAAAAAAAATTCATGTTTTAATATGGTGCCAATAAGTATTTTACAACAATACTTATCATTAAATGTAGGTTGTTATTATTAATAAGCTTCAAACAATACTGAACTTTAGGAAAAAGGCTTGTCATTTATATATAGATTAGATAAAAACAAAAAAAATAAATATCACAAAGAAGGACAATAATTATTTACAATTAAGATGGGCTCATTTAAAATCTGCAAGACAATGAAAGAATGGCACAGACATATGCTTAGTTGTAAATTTAAATAAGAATAGAATTCTACAGGCTAGATTTTAATCCATCGACAGAAAAATTGGAACAACTCGAATGTATATTCGTAACCTTAGTAACATAAGATATTGTAGAGTTTAACATATACTGTGAAAGTACAATTGTTTGTGGGGTCCCAGCTTTCGTTGGTTTCCTGGTTTGCTTGAACCATGAAATAAAGTTCCTAATGAATTGCATTTTTTCCCTAGAGTTGTAATGCACAGAACTTGAAACCATGAATGTAAGTACCCATGAAAAAGTGCTATTAATAAAAACCACGAAAATTGGTGTCCACGAATAAAAGTACTTCCACAGTAACATAGTTCCAGTAAACAGAACATAGAATTCACCATCCACATTTACAGAAGGGGCAGACTATATACTAAGCTAATTTTGCTGTTGTGGGATTCTTTCTAAGGGTTTTTCCAGAAAAAAAATGTACAGGGGGGCAGGAACGCAAATTATTTATTTTTACCTTGGTGGGGGGTGTTAAACTTAACTATACCTATTGCTTATACCTGAAAAAATAATTAAAATTATGGTGGTGGTACCCTAAATTTTGACTAGGGTTCCTGCCCCCCTGTACATTTTTTCCTGGAAAAGCCCTGGGCAAAAAAATAATGAAATACTCATGAATCTATGACAAAGAGAAGTGGAAGCAGCTGAAGAGGGATGCCAACTGGTAACTGTGTCAAATGATGTTGGTACCAGTTGGGTACGATGGAACTGGATGTGTTATTTAGCACTGGTAATAGCAAGATGGCTATAGACCTAACTAAATAAAATAACTGACTAATATCTAAAACATGTCCGAGACATTCAGTGATTTTATTAGCTACAAATAAATAGTTATACAATGACAGAACATAAGAAACAAGTAGCTGTACTTCCGCGATATCAGAGTTGTTTAACCTCCCAGGCTGATATCTTTACTCCAGCAGTTAGTTATCAGTAGTTTTGAACACTGTATAAAACATAATGTTATGGTAATTCATAACTTACATGTATCTGTATCTGAACAAACAATGAATATTGATCTATTAGCTTTGTTTGGTCTCTAGGATTAACATTTAAAGCAATTTTTCTCTATCTCGTGAGTTTTTACACAGATTGATCAAATCTGACCATAAAATCTTTGGCATTATTATGTTGAACCATCTTTTGAAAACATAATGCACAATTTCAGATGTAAAATTCTTTGATTCTCCTCCAATCTTTTAAGAAATTTATTGTTTTCGGGCAAATTTTTTTTATTATAAAATAGCAAAACAATACTTAGTTATGACTTTAACTTAGCAAAATCAATAACAGAAATTTTTAATTGGGAGCTCAAACAATTGTGGGATGTGAATTCGGGATTTTTTTGTACAAACACAGAAATGATTTTCATATGTAAAGAAGTGATTATTCATGAATTGTAGATACAATAAATTAAATGGGTTTTATCAAAGGGCATCAATTACTTTTTCACTTGATAAAATTTTTAGGATATTAAAATTATGTCATTACATATTCAATAATTCCACTATTTTCCACCTGTTTTTAATTGTCTTTTCTCATTAGCATTCAGCAGAAGGGACCAGCCCAATATAAATATACACATTCTTCATCCTATGTGGAGAATAATCATTTCATTCATTTTCAAATGTCAATTTTCGTGGTTTTGGTGAAAACTTGCTATTTTTACAAAATAGGATCTAGATTTTTTACAGAGTAATTCACTTTTGTCATGGAAACCACGAAAATTGGAACCAAGCTACAATAAATGTATTTACAGCAAAATATTCAATACAAATGATATTAATTTGTGGCAATAGCACATATTTTAGGCCAACATAAAAGTAACACAGTCACTTGAATTGCCATTATTAACAGAAATGTTAAAACAAAAATGTGTGAAAAAATGATATTTAAATGAACAAAAAAATTGTAAAATTGATGACAGTCAGTAACTAATTTTCACTAACAATAGTAAACTATTGATATTGGTGAGCAGTTTTGGATTGAGTATCACAACCTTTTCACTCAAATACTTAAGTTTTGATATCTTAAATGACAACCAATTTATGATTGAGAAGATAAGGAAGCGAAGTGAGGAATACAATGCTCAACCATCAGTTGATTGATTGATTGATCTTTGTGAGCAATATATCAGAGTTTGTAAGAAAGCGAGACAGGTGGGCTTTTTGTTTTAGGTTAGTACGAAATATTATGAAATTAAATAAATTAAATTAATGAATAATTATTGTTAAGGTTGAAGGCCCCTTTTTCAGTTCAGTGTTAAACCTATGGGAATTTTGTGTAAAACCCCAAGCCTTAACGGCTTGTTTGTTTATTCCAAAAATTTATCTGCAAATTAATGAGACAATTGCCCATGCAAAGCTACCATTATTTTATGCCAGTATCAACAAGTTTAGTGATTTTGCAGAAAAAATCTTGAAAAATTTGTGGTAGTTGGATGTTTTCTGGGACAAAAATTCGGTCTGCTCGAATGATTTGCCGTTTTTTATATTGATTATCATAAATAACTTATTCATTTGTTGATAAAACTTGCAACGAATGGTAGCTTTGTATGTATAAATGAAACAGGTATTTGCAAACAAAGTTTGGTGCCGTTATGGCTGGGGGTTTTACATAAAATTGCCATAGGTTTAACATTGAACTGAAAAAGGGGCCTTTAACCTTAAGAGAAAGTGGAAAAATTTATTGTTTTGCTAAACGCAAAACTTTTATTGTCACTGATTAATTCACATGATTTGACATCTAATTACCTCCTCTAAAAATTACATTTAACATAAATGCAGATGTAAAATATATACAAAGAAAACTTAAACCATTGATTACATTTTTACTCACATATCTGGTGTGACATCACATGACTTGATTGATCAATAGGATCAGATTTAAATTATACGTCTAAGTATAGCGAGTTGAAGCTATTGAAGTTTACAGATATAATCTATGTAAAAATTTGATGTTATATTTCTTCAGTTTTACAATAACTATGATCTTGAAATTTGGATATGATTTTGGTATTAATGTTTCAAATGGATGTTCTGAGTTTCATTAATATATCTCAAGAAATTAACAGATAAATAAAGGTTGCAGTTACATATATTATAAAGAAAGATATTGATTGTTTCACCACCTAATTAGGTAAAGTGCCCAGGTGTCCGAACAAGAGAATATACAGTAACATCACAAAAATACATAACTTTATCATGGCAATCTTTTCACACCTGTAGTACATGTGTAAACAGGATGACCCTTTCTTATCACAAGATGTGAACAGTAAATCACATCTATCACATCTCTATGTGAACACTGATTATGTGATTCTTACCAAAATGGAGTGTGGACCATAAACAATCCATTCATACCCAATGTGTTAATTTACATAATATACATTCCTTTTTCATAATTAGGC
The DNA here is from genome assembly GCA_002080025.1 of Modiolus philippinarum. NCBI lineage: Eukaryota > Metazoa > Mollusca > Bivalvia > Mytilida > Modiolidae > Modiolus > Modiolus philippinarum. The sequence goes on along the minus strand of MJUU01052464.1, from coordinate 190,445 downwards.
GTGGACATAAACTCCTGACGATCTATTAACACCTCCATGTGTAAACAGAATACACAATCCTTTTTCATCATCAGGTGTAAACAGTAAATCCTGAGGATCTATTAACACTTCTTTGTATAATCACATCAACAAGGTGTCTTTATACAACCTTCATGCTAGCCATGTTTTGTGTGTGGTATATAATTTTGTATTACAACTATTTAATGACATTAAAATGAAACAAGCCCTACTACATTACAGCATATTTTAACACAGTCATACATACATGTTATGAGAATTTTACAAATGAGTGAAATCTCAGAGAAGATCAAGTAAAACTTTCACTGTTATTTAAAAATAAACAAAAATATACAAATTAATTAAATTAATTATAAGAAAAATATCATTGCTATTACAGAAAAGTTACCATGGAAATGTCAGCTTGTTCAAGGGAAATCTTTTTGGATGATGTCCTCTTATCCTTGTATCCAGATATATTTATTAAAAAATTCTTTCCAATCCAGCACATATAATGGTTTATGTGCAATTGTAAATTAATCCCCCTTTTCCCTGTTACGCTAAAACATTTATGACCAATTCCATCTTTTCATATAGGGTAACCAAGTGATATAACAATATCTATCAGGTTAATCTTATCCAAAATTTTGTTTTTGCTGACTTTTACAATTTTGATACAAGTAATTCACATTAAAAAAGGGAGATAATATCCCATGTAATTCTGTTCCTTTTGATTTACAACAAAAATATACATACATAAAATGATTAAGAAAACATGGATGTGTGAAAGAGGCTGATATTACCAATTATTTGAGCTATTGATAATTAGTAAAATGAAATCGGTAAATTGAAAGCCCTATAGTGAGAAATACACAATTGGTGTGTACAGCTGACGGCAAAACAATTCTATAAATAGCATACATAAATGAAACAAAAATAATACAGGGTTTTGTGCTAAAGACAATTATGCCATTTTGTTTTGGCTCCGAGTTGTGAAACAAAAATTACACATTGGAAATAAAAACAGATTGCATCATCAGTAAAAATAAAAACAAGGAATGAGTTAATTATAAATTAAGTAACTAGGACCAAGTTTTATCATTTCTTTTTTCCTTTCACATCTTTCTCGTCATCTTCATCATCCTCACCTTTAGTACCCCTTATTTTTCCCTGTCCTCTAGTCTGAAAAAAAATTATTAGTAAAGAAATAAATGAATTATAAGGTAAAATTTTATCATTTGGTGCCATAGCAGGTAATAAATATAATTCATTATAACAACTGTACATATACACTTACTATTTAATCCAAGGTGTAAACTTGTCATTTGATATCAAGCCATGTGTGTTATTTATTTACCTACATGTTTACTGTTTTATCATTGTATGTTTGTATATTTATTGTTTACTTTAGTGTGGATGGTTTTCTATGGAAAAAGGGGCAATAACTCCAAGACGGCTTTAAGGTTTTCTTCAAAATTTCAGGGTGGGTAGATCTTGCCATGCAGTCCATGTCAGATTTTCAATATTTTTTATGGTTTTCGAGTTATTCGCAAAGAACAGCAACCTGTACGTTCTATTTTTAGTAAAAGTGGCCATGTTGTTTGGTGTTTGCACTAATCGAAAACAATTTTGAAAATGCATACCCTAGTCCAGCCAAGTTTGGTTACAATTGGCGCAGTAGTTTCAGAGGAGAAGATTTCTGATATTGTTGACAGACTGACAGACAAGACACAAAATGATGGCTACAGCTTACATTTCAGGCCAGGTGAGCTAAGAAATAGTTTTTATTAACTCAAAAGCCACGAAGTAGCTGGAGAGTTTATAAAGCCATCCCAGAAATGCCTATCAATGTCCGCTTGAGCTTCTTCCTTCTTATCAAATATTGTTCATATGCTTTTTTCGAAATCTGTTTATGTCAGTTGAAAAAGTGACTGTGTTGCTATATAAATTGATGATAACGTACAGTATATAAATATTCACTGATCTATTTAGGTCCCCCTCTCCATCAAGAAATTCAGGGCATCTGTCGTGTAGTTATTTGTCCAAGATAGAGTGGGCAGATGAAAACTAAAACGACTTGAATTCCAAGCAATCAGTTTTGGCTATTAATAGCAAATATACTTGGGATACATACAAAAGTCATCCCTTTCAATAAATTTCACATTTTACGGAATAACCTATATAAATTGTACTTTCTGTATGCATTTATCGAATCAATGTTCTTATTTCTAAATAAAGCATATAAATGACACATTTTTATGAACCAGCGTCTGATTTTCTATATATGACTGCAAAGGTATTTGTTGACCTTTATTGGCTATTTATAGCACATTGATTAGACATATTAAACTTGACACCCAACAAAGTCACTTTCACTTAATTACAGAATTAAATAGGATTTTATTCTTCACTTTTACTAAATTGTACTTTCTGTTCATGTTGATCAAATCAGTTCTCTAATATCCAATTAAAGCATATAATAATTTCCCATTAGGAGCACATAATTTTTGTTATTTTCTATACAGCAGTTCTTTCAATGACTTTGGATTTTCGCAGTGTAGATTTTCAGTGCTTTAGAGTTTCAGCTAAATCAAAGCTTTGAATTTTTGTAGTTTATGGTAAAAAATGCTGTTACTTTTGTGGAAATATTCATGATGAGTAAAAAAAAAAATCTTAAAATTTTTTGAATGGGCTGAAAACTAGAGGCTCACATGAGCCTGTATTGCTCACCTAGAGCTGGTTTTATTCATTGTCACCAATAGACCACCCATTCATACTATAAATCATCAGTTCACCAGATGTTACATTTTCTTGGATGAGGTACAAATTAAAAATCACAAACTTTGGAAGGGATCACCCAAAAACAATTGTAACCAAGCTTGGTTCCAATTGGCTCAGTAGGTTCAGAGGAGAAGACATTTGAATGCATTTCCCATAGAGTCCCTATGTTAAACTATGTTCCCTGCTGGCGGCCATCTTGAATGAGGTATGAACATAAAAATCACAAACTTTGAAGGGAAACATCTAAGGACTATTGTAACCAAGTTTGGTTCCAATTGGCTCAGTGGGTTCAGAGGAGAAGACATTTAAATGCATTTCCCATAGGGTCCCTATGTTAAACTGTGCTCCACGCTGGCAGCCATCTTGGATGAGGTACGAACGTTAAAATCACAAACTTTAAAGGGGACCACCCAAGGACTATTGTGACCAAGTTTGGTTAAGTTTGACTTGGTAGTTTCAGAGAAGAAGATCTTTTAATACATTTCCCATAGGGTCCTATGTTAAACTATGGCCCGTGACGGCGACCATCTTGGATGAAGTACGAACATAAAAATCACAAACTTTAAAGGGGACCATCCAAAGACTACTGTGACAAAATTTGGTCCCCATTAGCTCAGTGGTTTCAGAGGAGAAAATCTTGGAATGCATTTCCCATAGGGTCCTATGTTA
>MJUU01052464.1:167280-179133 GCA_002080025.1 Modiolus philippinarum | reverse complement strand
CATACCCCTGAAAGCTTAGATCAAGAGGAATCCAAAGAAAAAAATCCCATTGAAATCCGATGAAAAATAAAGATTTGACATATTTAGAAAAATTGCAATTTTGGCCCCTTTGACCCCTTGTAGCTCGGAAACCGTAAGACCTACACAAAATCCGTTGTATATTGATGAAAGCTTAGATCAAGACGAATCCAAAGAAAAAAATCCCATCGAAATCCGATGAAAAATAAAAATTCTACATAATCCGCAAATTCGCAATTTTGGCCCCGTTCGGCCCTCATAGCTGGGAAAGGAAACAAGTTATCAAAAATCTAATAGCTAAGCGCCATATTAATTTTTCACAAGGAATCCATTAAAAAAAAACTGTATCAAAATCGGACTTAAAATAAAAAAATTATTTTTTTGGAGATTTGCCCCTGTTGGGCCCCATTTATCTCTTGAGCGGTACATGCTACGTTAAATCTGCTGGCATACTCCAGATTGGAAATTTCCTCAGAAGCACACTGAAAGAAACCCCATAAAAATCCGATTAATAATAAAGATTCTAAAGACAAACATTTGAAAACACCCAATTTAACCCTTTTTGACCCCTTTTTTAAAAACGGGTGGGGCAACAATGACCAAAACTAAGCCAAACCTTCCTTTTGTACCAAAGAACATTATGTCAAAATTTCATAAGAATTGATCTACTGGAACTAAAGTTATTGACCAAAAACTAAAGTGTCTACAGACGACGACGACGACAACGACGACGATGACAGCACCATACCAATATACGACCACAAAAATTTTTGCAGTCGTATAAAAAGTAGATCAAATTGACCAAATTGTGCCTGGATGCTGACATACCATCAGAGATGCATGCATATACATGGTTTGATGATCTTACCATCTATAGTATCTGAGATCTGAACTGGTTCCAAAACTTGCATGTAAGACAATCAAATGATAATGTACCATATATACTCTATTATAGGTCTAGGTGGAAATTTGGGAGCTAAATTCATTTCCAGAGAAGGGATCCGACTTATAAGAGAAATGAGAACCAAGAAGGGAAGTCAAGAACGTAAAATGTCCTGGAGACACATACAGTGATGATCAAATACAATTCACTGCAGGGGTGTAAAAATTTCTTCCTGAAGATCAAGCCCAGGGCTTTTAAAGATTTGCCAAGCCCAAGTCCTGCTCTTTAAATGCAAAGCCCTCAAACAGCGACATTATCAGATTTCCGATACTAATATTGATCTATTTTTATACCAAAAACAAAAATAAATTTTGAAAACACTACCAGGAAGTTATTTGTCTATGTTTGAGGCTTATTTGACACCCAATTTAAATGAGACTCTCAATCAATTTATTGAAAATTATTTTTTTATTTCAATAAAGAAAAGGCCCTACAGACTTTTTCTCAAGAAAACAACCAAGTCCGAGGCGTCCTACTGCACTGCCCCGGACGTCAGACTAATGGATTTTTACACCCTTGCACTGGTATTCAACAATCATCTGGGTTTATTGACACATTATTTATTACTTAAAATATAAGAAATAAACATTTTTTGAGTTTTTTTCTTACTTAATTCACGATGTTTTCATTACAGCATCATAGTGGTACTTTATGTGTATTTACGTTTCACTATTTGTGTACTATGTTGATTTCACTAATTCCCAAAATATGACAATGACTAACACCTTTGTCCCAGGAGTGTCATATTGTATCGTAAGTGAACATTTCCTACCCTGTTTATTCTCTTTAAACATTAAGTCCATATAATAAACATAATTTCATTTTAATTCAAAATGAAGACTGGCTATAAAAATTTTGAATATTGGAAACATGTACTTTTGATGCGATTTAGTTGATCATTTTTTGGGGTTTATGGTCATACCATATAAGAAACAAAGTTCAGTTATCCCCTTAACCTGAAAAAGGAAGAAAGCTGTTTTCAGCAAATGTAAAATGCTTCACATGCAGCATTTATCTCATGTAGAGGATATTCTTTGATTCCAATGTACGCAATTTAATAAATTTTAGCAATAATTTCATGTTGAACTTTTTGGTACACAACTTGACCACGATCTCCGGCCCACTTATAATCGTTATCAACCCTAAATAAAAAGTTTTGTTCCCTGAAAAGACCTTCAGACATTTAGTCTAACATATATGGTAGGTCAAACTGACATAATTTTGCCTGGATGCTGACCTACCATTAGAGATGCACGCATATGCAAGGTTAGATAATCCTACCATGTACTGTGACTGAGATATGAACATAAATGTAAATCTGAATTAAAGCCAATCAAGTAGAAAATGTAGGTCAAAGAGAATTTATCTTCTTTGAGACCTTGAGTATAGATGCACCTGCATGCAAAATTTGATAACCATCCCTGCATAGTTATATAGATATAAACTTGAATGTGCATGTAGACATGGTGGGTACTAAAATTGCTCCCTACAACTTCCTTGAGATGAACTTAAAATTATGATTTCAGAGAAAATGAATTTTTTGTGATTCTGAAATTGTAAGAGATACTCCAATTCTTTTGAAATACTACTGAGATTTCATTTTCAAGAGTTTATGTCAAGAGCAATTCCAAAAAATAAAATTTCTTACATTTTTTTTTCTGAACTCCTTTGGCCCCTCAAACCTGGAATTTTTAAAAAGATTTAAAAGTGGTTTCTTAGTAATTATGCTTGTGTCTGTAAAACACATATGATGGCGCGAAAAACATATTTTGACTGTGTACCCTTTATGTCAAAATCGCAAAAAAAAAAAAAAAAGAGAAAAGAAAATATGTCCATGGGACACGGATGCCCCCACCATAAATATATATCGGCTAACAGAAGTAGATGAGCAACAGACTTCAAAAGGGGAAACACGGTACAACTTATCATACCAAAGCTTCAGACCAAATATCAAATTATTTCTGCATACATAAGCTGAGAAATCTTTTACAAAAATTTTGGATGTACGTATGGATGGACAAGGGTAAAACTTAATGCCCCCGTCGCCTAACGGTGGGGGCATAGAGGCACTCAAGAGCCTGTATCGCTCACCTGGACCATGGCCAACACTTAACTTCAAATCAATTTATATGTTAAAGGGTCTCATTTTCAAACTATGTAACTAAACATTTATGTTATATGATCCAACTTTAATTTAACTATTTTCCCTATTGCATGCCATCTTGGATAAGGAATGGATCTGCAGGACACAATTTTAAAGAAAATTAAGTATTGTGCCAAAGTTTATTTCCAACTGGCCAAATGGTTTTAAAGAAGAAGATCTTTGAATGTACTCCTATATTAAACTTTGTTTCCCATTGGTAGCCAATTTGCATAAGGTGCAGACTTGAAGGACATCTGTTTTGAAGGGGACCATCTAAGATACATTGTGACTAGCCAAGTTGTTTAAGATAACAAATTCTTTGTATGCTCTTTCCATACAGTCGAGTAGTAAATTAAGTTCCCTGCAGATGGCCATGTTGGATGACATTTAGGCATAAAAGTCACAATACATATATATACTATAATCAGCACCTCATAAGCATCATTAATGCCAAGTTCCGTTTAAATCCATTAAGGTTAATTTCATCAACTGCTCACAAAGGCTTTATTTACTAATATTTTTTACATTAAGCAGTCTATGAAGCTGATAAACTACTTCAACATACATGTCAGCAGAGATCATAGTGATTCGCCACTAAAGACCCAGTAATGTACACAATATGTTTATATAGGAAAATCATTATAACATGAAAAATAAGTTAAAGATTAAAAAAGTATTTTTGCAAAAAATTGCAGAAATTTGCACAAAAACACTGTTTTTGCTCTTAATTATGGAAGAAATAATTTTTGTAATGAAGTGATAGAAGGGAATTTCTCTAAAGCTTAAAAGAGAAAATTCAACTAAAGAAGATTTGAACACAGAATTTAAAGGGAAATAACCCATAACCATATGGTATTGGGAAAAAAAAAGAAAAAAAAAATGGTGAAAAACGGCCAATAAATCATACACAGGCCTTTGGATTTTCTTCAAAATTTCAGAGTATGTAGATCTTGATATGCTGAACATTTTTTTAATTTACACTTCACCTCTATCTGTTACAGTTTTTGAAATAAAAAATAAAAAATGCACAAATTTTGAAAAATTTACGGAAAAAGGGCTATAACTCTCAGACGGGTTTTCCAATTTTCTTCAAAATTGCAGAGCAGATAGATCTCGGCATTCTGAACATTTTTACTCGCGTCAGATTTTTTATATCTGCATCGGTTTTTGAGTTATTGGCTAAAAACTGCAATTTACCCCTAGGTTCTATTTTTAGCACCGGTGGCCATGTTTGCATCGGATCATGATAAAATGAGGATCGTTTGTACAGGACATGTCATAGATGATTACTATAAAGTTTCAAACCAATCCCTCCAGTTGTTTCAGAGGAGAAGATTTTTAAAAGTGAGCTAACGATGGACGGACAGACGGACGACGGACGCAAAGTGATGGCAAAAGCAAATGGTGAGCTAAAAACCTGACTAAGTTCAACAATGTATATTTTTCGAATAAAATGCATCAAAATCAAAATCAATACTAAAAGGCACATCTTCAATATTTGTACAAATGATCTGCAAAATAAAAACTTCCTATCATAAAAAATGTAGGATGGGTTGCCCGGACAAACTGTGTACCCTCTATGTCAAATTCATTAAAAATGGTGAAGTGCAACAATGTACATTTTTTTGAAAAAATACACCAAAATTAAAATGGGGGAAGGGGGGAATGTTATATCACCTAGTTTGGAATGTATTCAAAGTAGCAGCGACTTTCCTTATGTATTTAAGATTTCCGAATGTCATATATTTTAATCCTATTTACTTATTCTTCACATTATTGTCCTGTTTTGAAATGCACTACTCAAGAAAAGAAAGAATTTCTCACATTCATTGGAGATGTCCTGTTTAATGTACTACTCAAGAAAAGAAAGAATTTCTCACATTCATTGGAGATGTTCTGTTTTGTAATGCACTACTCAAGAAAAGAAAGAATTTCTCACATTCATTGGAGGTGTCCTGTTTTGTAATGCACTACTCAAGAAAAGAAAGAATTTCTCACATTTATTGGAAATATATAGTTTCTACATAGGGAACTAAGTTTATTATGAGATTTCTCACATCAAGTTAAATAAATTTTGCAAATGTTTGAATATGAGGTTTGCAGAGTTTTTAACATTCGAAAATTTATTTAACAAGATGCGAGAAATTTCATTATAAAGGTGTTTAAGTTGCAGAAAATGTTTCTCTAATAACATAATGTAAAACACTGAAGATTATGTTATGAATAGATTTGGTGGGAAATTTCATGCAAGTTGTTCTCAATCTAGAGATAAAAGTATGTTTTATTAGGCCTAAAATAAAATATTGTTTCCCCAAACCCGAACAACCCAGAAAAATCACTGCTACCCAAAATATTTGAGAGGATATTTTTTTTTTCTGTATTTAAATACATATTGTTGAAATTTGTTGTAAAATTGCTTTTTTGTAAGAAAAAATAAAGCTAGAGCTGTCACCCAATGGCAGCCAGGTATACCTCCCTAATTTAACCCTGAATACATATGGCAAGTGTAAATTTAAGTGTGTGTGGACCCAATACAGTTGTGGACAAAGTACAAAGTATGAACATCATATACCTCCCCCTTTTTTTCTGAAAATATTAAAGACAAATTATCTCCCCTTCAAAATTTTGGACAGCAACCATATTACTTCATGCACATCTTCAGCTGGTTTACTAAAACTGTGCAACATTTAATCTATATCCAAGCCGTGGTTAAGGAGAACATGTGCTGACAAGGATCACCCCTCCCCCTTTACACAGAAAATATTCATAGACAAATTATCTCCCCTTCAAAATTTCAGACAGCAACCATATTACTTTATGCAAATCTTCAGGTGGTGTACTACAACTGTGTAACATTTCATCAAAATCCAAGCAGCCACTTAAGAGAACATGTGCTGACAAGGTTCGTCTAACCCCCTTCTTCCAGAAAATTTTCCAAGACGAATTATCTCCCCTTCCAAATTTCGGGCACCATCTATAAAACTTCATGTACATCTTCAGATGGTGTACTACAACTGAGCAACATTTCATCAAAATCTAAGTAGCCGTTTAGGAGAACATGCGCTGACAAGGTTCGCCTCCCCCTTTTTCCAGAAAATATTAAAAGACAAATTATCTTCCCTTCAAAATTTCTGGCATTAACCATATTACTTCATGCACATCTTCAGATGGTGTACTACAACTGTGTAGCATTCCATCACAATACAAGCAGCCGTTTAGAAGAACATGCGCTGACAAGGTGCATGGACGGACAGACGGACAGACAGACAGGTTGATTCCTATATACCCCCAAAACTTTGTTTGCAGGGGGTATTATAACTTTTCTACCTACCTACCCACACCTGGCTGGAAAGAGTCGGGTTTGGGGAAACAAACAATAATTTCATTTTGGCCTTACATAGGTCAGGCATTTTGCTAGAAATTAAAGAAATCTAGATCTTTGATCTGCTCTCAATATTCAATTCCAAAACTTATAAACATTTACAAACCTGCCACTTAAGTTCTTTTTTTAATGGACCTCTGCCTGTTTTTTCTGACTTGAACTTTTCAGGATCCCATTCCTCTTTATAATCCTGTATGGAATAAAATTTCAGATTAACATTTACTATTCTATTTGACACTTGTTCTGTTGTACCTGTTCATTTCAGAGTAATATTTGTACTTAGTAATTATTCACAACTACACTAATGTGAAAATATTTGAAAATGTAACTGGACAAGAGGTAATGTGGCTTGGTGGGCCACAAAATGATACATCATTCCCCTATAAGAATTTCTCCAAAATAATTTGAAAAAAGATGTTAGTGCACAATGGCATTATGTACTAAAGATTTTTTTAAAAATGTTGCAAAAATTTTCTACAATTGATGAGAAATACATGTAGCTAAAAATTAAAAAAGCCTGAAAACAGTAAGATGTCTGGTATATCTGTCTCAGCTACTTGCTGTACGGGACATTGTTTTATACTTGCATACAAAATTTCATGTGGCAGTGATGGGTAATTACTGAGAAAACTGTAATGATAACTTTCTACAATTGATCAAAGCTGTCGGAAATTAATTAAGTCTGTTCACTGGAATTGGATGTCAAACAAACCTGAAATGGCTACTTGCGGAATGGGACATTGTTCTAAACTTCCATACAAAATTTCAAGCAGAAGTGATTTCTAGTTATTGAGAAAACTGTTACAAAAACATAGGTAATCAACGATTACAAAGTTCGCCTCGTTATGGCACATGGACACAGAAACCCAATTTCGCCAGGGTGCTCATTTACCATCCCTTATACAAAGGCTAAATGATCTTACCATGTACAGTTATGGAGACCTGAATTCCGACATAAACGGAAAAGTGACCTAATTTTGCCTGGTTGCTGACCTACTGCCAAAGATGCATGCACATGCAAGGTTAGATGATACTACCATGTACAAGGTCAAGATGGCTGCCAGTGTAGTCAGCTAAAAAGAGCTGTGCAGTTTTTTGATGGATTTACTTGGATAGAAAGTGTTATTTGATGATAATTTTATACAAGGATACTCAGAATGTTTTTCTCTATACAGAGACAAATTTTTGTTTTTGAGGAAGATTGACTGTGAAAATTTGATTCTTCAATATTATCTTCAATATTATACTACTGAGTAGTTTTCATTTGGAAAGTTTACTATATTTTGGATTTGTTTGGATATAACCTGATATAACTGATTGATTTATAATGTCAGGTAACAAGGATAAAAGTGGTGAAAAGAAAAGTGGACAAACTGTACAAACATTGCTTGCAGCAAAAAAAGTACAAATTGAGAAACAAAGTGACAAACAAAAGGACAAACCACCTCCAGCTAAAAGACTCATTAGTGATGTTTCAATGGACAGTAGTTCAGAAGTAGATTTATCAACAATACAAAGTGATTTGGAGACTATAAAGGAAAATCTTAAAGGAGTTATTAAAAAATCAGATTTAGACAAAGCAGTGGCCAACATTGTAAGAAAAAGTGATCTTGAAACTATAGTCACATCTATTGTTACAAATTTAATAGATAAGATGAAAAAAGATATTGAGGTCAATCTAAGGGACAAAACCAGCAAACAAACAGCAGCAATAGAGAAACTATCCCAAGAAAATGAAGAACTAAGGGAGATAATTTCCACCCAACGTCGTTCTATAGAAGAACTAAGTCAAAAAGCAGATGACAATGACAGACGATCAAAGGAAGCTTTAATGATGGGAAATTACAATGAACAATACTCGAGAAAATTCAATATCAAAATTATGAATTATCCAGAAAAAAGTAAGGAGGATCTGAAGGAAGACTTTGTGAAAAAAATTGTGAAAGATAAACTGAAAATTGAAATTGCTCCGACAGAAGTACAGGCTATACATAGAATACCGGGGAAAGGCGGACAACCAAAACCTGTGATTGTTAAACTAATTAACTCTGAAGTTAAATCTAAAATTATGAGACAGAAGAAACACTTACCTAGAGGGGATGTAAAACTAGTAGACGATGTTACCAAACATATTATGGGACTTATAACTAGACTTGGGAAGATTAGAAAATGTTTGGTACTTTAATGGTTCGGTCTTTGGAAAAACAAATGGTGACACTAAATTAAGATTTGACCTATTTGATGATATTGAACAGAAATTGAAGGGTGTAAAATAATTCCTAACATTTTCTTTTTTTGCAGAATATTAACTTTGGTAATTAAAATGATGGAAAACACTGTAATTTTTTTTGGTGTTTTTATTTTTATATTACTATTATATTATGTTACTATTAACGCATACTATGATTTTTCTTCATTTAAAAAAATTTATGTCCTTAATTTGTATTTTTATGATGAAATAAACTTTTGGTCTTAATGATTTTAGTGATTTTAGTGATTTTGATGAATTATTGTGGAATCAACATCTAATATAACAATCAATTATAAACTGAATTACCTTCAAATTAAAAGGGAGATAAATCTTTGAAATACAAGTATCTGAGTTTGTCTATTGATATGTCTGTTAATATAAGGGAGACAAATATTGAATGTTTTTTTTTTATCCTGTCATATGATATGCATGGAGGTAGATGTTAATAAGTTTTTTTGAGCCAATGCACAGATACCTGGACAGCTTGAATCCTGTGCCATATGTGCTGTTGTCCAGATATCTCTGCATTGGTCAAAACAGCTTTTGCACATTTACAACTAGTTTATATGAAATTTATATGAAAGGAATTCAATACTCTTTCAAATCTTGGATGGAAAATTAATATTTAGCCACAGTAGAACAACAGCCACATCAGCATAGTGTATTGTCTACAATTTTTGCATGCAGGTAGAATGGATAACCATATGAAATGTCCTAACTAAGCTACCAGTAATTATTATTTTTTTACTCTTCCTTTAATTTCTGATTTTTTATTTTATTGTTGTAGGAAAACTAACTGCTTTTTTCCTCTTTTATTTTTAGAATAAAATTACACATAATGACTTGCAGAGAACTTCTAACTAAGCTNGAGGTTTCCTGAAAAAGATTCTTTTAGCATGGGTATGATCACTAATGTTTGATTGCGTGAGGTTGGTCACCCAGGGTCGTAACATAGGATAGAATTCTATCCTTTGGATAGACACTAATCCAAAAACTAGGGTCGGTTGTTTTATTTCTAATTTTTTTTTTACTTTTTGGGTGAAAAAAAAGTCTAGGGTCGGCAGGAAAAACAAGAGCTGTCGCCAAATGGCAGCCAAAGATACCCCCCGCTCATTGAACCCTGAATCGATATGGTAAGTGCAAAATTCATTTGGTGTGGACACAATACAGCTGCGGACACAGTACAAGTGTGGACACAATGATATAATCTTCAAGAAAAAACTTTTCACGAGGGTTCCAATGAAAACACTCTTGTCTAAATCAGACAAATATAAAATTCACCCTTTTCAGCCTATTTGACATTTTACACATCTACATATAGTGTTCATCCTTTGTCTAAAGTTTAATCAAAATCCTTCAAGTGGATTAAGAGGAGTTGTGCGTAAGAGGTAATCCATACATAGGGAATCAAGGAAAACTCAAAGTTAAATTATCTCGGCTTCCTGGTTTCTGACAATAATTATATTCCTTCATGCACATCTCCATATAGTGTTCTTACTTTGTGTAAAGTTTCATTAAATTCTTTCAAGTGGTTTAAGAGGAGTTGCGCTTACGAGGTAACCCATAAAAAGGGAATCAACGAAAAGTCAAAGTCGGATTATCTCCCCTTCCTGGTTTCTGACAATAATTATATTCCTTCATGCATATCTCCTAATAGTGTTCTTACTTTGTGTGAAGTTTCATTAAATTCCTTCAAGTGGTTTAAGAGGAGTTGTGCTTACGAGGTAACCCATAAATGGGGAATCAACGAATAGTCAAAGTCCAATTATCTCCCCTTCCTGGTTTTGGACAATAATTTTATTTCTTCATGCACATCTCCTAATAGTGTCCTTCCTTAGTGTAAAGTTTCATCAAAATCCTTCAAGTGGTTTAAGTTGAGTTGCGCTTACGAGGTAACCCATTAATAGGGAATCAACGAAAAGTCAAAGTCAGATTATCTCCCCTTCCTGGTTTCGGACAATAATTATATTCCTTCATGCACATCTCCATGTAGTGTCCTTCCTTTGTGTAAAGTTGCATCAAAATCCTTCAAGTGGTTTAAGAGGAGTTGCGCTTACGAGAAGTGTGGACAGACGGACAGACGGACGGACAGACAGACAGGGTGATTCCTATATACCCCCCAAACTTTGTTTGCAGGGGGTATAAAAAGGGTCGGTCGGGTGACTGGAACCACATCTATTTTTTTATTTGGCCTTAGAATATAAGAAATAAACGTTTTTTGAGTTGTTTTCTTACTTACTTCACGATGTTTTCATTTCAGCATCAAAGAGGTACTTTATGTGTATTTAAATTTCACTATTTGTGTACTATGTTGATTTCACTAATTCCCGAAATATGACAATGACTAACACCTTTGTCCTAGGAGTGTCATATCGTATCGTATGTGAACATTTCCTACACTGTTTATTCTCTTTAAACATTAAGTCCATATAATAGACATAATTTCATTTTAATTTGAAACTAGAGGTACTGTGGCCTGGAGGGCCACAAAATGATACCCCCCACTCCCCATGTAGAAGATCTCCAATATAATTTGTCACTAAAATAGTTATAATTGCACAATTCCCGGTAAACAGGAAGTAGATAGTTGGCAATCCTAAAATCACTAATCGTAGTATAAGACATCATTCTAAACTTGCATACAAAATTTCAAGTTGCAGTGATAAGTAGTTACTGAGAAAACTGTTACGAAAATTTTCTACGATTGACAAAAGATATTGACAAAAGATCTCGAAAATTAACTAAGTCGGTAACCAGGAAGTAGATGTCCAGCAATCCTGTAATTGCTACTTGCCGGATAGGACATCATTATAAACTTGCATACAAAATTTCAAGTTGCAGTGATGAGTAGTTACTGAGAAAACTGTTACAAAAATTTTCTACAATTGACAAAAGATCTCGAAAATTAACTAAGTCGGTAAACAAGAAATAGCTGTCCGGCAATCCTGTTATCGCTACTTGCAGTATAGGACATCATTATAAACTTGCATACAAAATTTCAAGTTGCAGTGATGAGTAGTTATTGAGAAAACTGTTACGAAAATTTTCTACGATTGACAAAAGATCTCAAAAATTAACTAAGTCGGTAAACAGGAAGTAGATGTCCGGCAATCCTG
>MJUU01052464.1:141443-167268 GCA_002080025.1 Modiolus philippinarum | reverse complement strand
TAAACTTGCATACAAAATTTCAAGTTGCAGTGATGAGTAGTTACTGAGAAAACTGTTACGAAAATTTTCTACGATTGACAATAGATCTCGAAGATTAACTAAGTTGGTAAACAGGAAGTAGATGTCCGGCAATCCTGAAATCGCTTCTTGCGGTATAGGACATCATTATAAACTTGCATACAAAATTTCAAGTTGCAGTGATGAGTAGTTACTGAGAAAACTGTTACGAAAAATTGTTTGCTATCACAGACAGACAGACAGACAGACAGACGGACAGACAGACGGACAGACGACGGAGAGAGTGATTCCTATATACCCCCCTGAACTTCGTTCGTGGGGGGTATAATGAAGACTGGCTATAAAAATTTTTAATATTGGAAACATGTACTTTTGATCCGATTTAGTTAATCATTTTTTGGGGGTTTATGGTCATACCATATAAGTAAACAAAGTTCAGTTATCCCCTTTACCTGAAAAAGGAAGAAAGCTGTTTTCAGCAAATGTAAAATGATTCACATGCAGCATTTATCTCATGTAGAGGATATTTTTTTAATCCAATGTATGCAATTTAATAAATTATAGCAATAATTTCATCTTGAACTTTTTGGTACACAACTTGACCACAATCTCAGGCCCACTTATAATTGTGATCAACCCTAAATAAAAAGTTTTGTTCCCTGAAAAGACCTTCAGACATTTAGTCTAACATATATGGTAGGTTAAACTGACATAATTTTGCCTGGATGCTGACTACCATTAGAGATGCACGCATATGCAAGGTTAGATAATCCTACCATGTACTGTGACTGAGATATGAACCTAAATGTAAATCTGAACTATAATACTGACAAAGTCAGAAAGGGCCCCGCCCCCTTGTGTGTCCCAAAAACCTAACTGTGGAATTTCATGGCACTAAGATTTTTCTCAAAAACAAAAGGGTGCTTCCTTTGATCCAGACCAACCTTGTGTTTATCATATAAATCCCTGATGGGAATTTTTATTAATTGTACGACGTACAGCTAATTCTCAAAATATGTACTTTTTCATATAAAAATGAAGTTTTTTCCAAAAATCATTTTCAGATTTTTCACAAAAACGAAAGGGAGCTTCCTTTGGTAAAGTTAAACCTTGTGTATCAAAATCATTAGAATCCCTGAAGGCAATCTTGAGTTATCGTACGACATAGAGCTATTTCTCAAAATATGCACTTTTTCATATAAAAATGAAGTTTTTTTCCCCCAAAATCATTTTCAGATTTTCCACAAAAACGAAAGGGAGCTTCCTTTGGTAAAGTTCAACCTTGTGTATCAAAATCATTAAAATCCCTGAAGGCAATCTTGAGTTATCCTCTGACATAGAGCTAATTCTCAAAATATGCACTTTTTCATATAAAAATGAAGTTTTTTTCCCAAATATCATTTTCAGATTTTCCACAAAAATGAAAGGGAGCTTCCTTTGGTAAAGTTCAACCTTGAGTATCAAAATCATTAAAATCCCTGAAGGCAATCTTGAGTTATCGTACGACATAGAGCTAATTCTCAAAATATGCACTTTTTCATATAAAAATGAAGTTTTTTTTCCGAAATATCATTTTCAGATTTTCCACAAAAATGAAAGGGAGCTTCCTTTGGTAAAGTTCAACCTTGAGTATCAAAATCATTAAAAATCCCTGAAGGCAATCTTGAGTTATCGTAGGGCATAGAGCTAATTCTCAAAATATGGACTTTTTCATATAAAAATGAAGTTTTTTCCCCAAAAAATCATTTTCAGATTTTCCACAAAAAAGCTTCCTTTGGTAAAGTTCAACCTTGAGTATAAAAATCATTAAAATCCCTGAAGGCAATCTTGAGTTATTGTATGACATAGAGCTAATTCTCAAAATATGCACTTTTTCATATAAAAATGAAGTTTTTTCCCAAAAATCATTTTTAGATTTTCTTCAAAAACCAAAAGTAGCTTCCTTCAGTCAAGTGCAACTTAAAGTAAAAAAATCATAAAAATTTTTAAAGGCATTCTTGAGTTATCGTACGACATAGAAAACGCTGATGGATGGACAGACAGGCTGATTACTATAGGGCGCCCCCATTTCATGGTGGGGCCCTAATAATAATTAAAGCCAATCAAGTAGAAAATGTAGGTCAAAGAGAATTTATTTTCTATAGATGCACCTGCATTCAAAGTTTGATAACCATCCCTGCATAGTTATATAGATATAAACCTGAATGTGCATGTAGACATGGTGGTACTAAAATTGCTCACTACAACTTCATTGAGGTGAACTTAAAATTATGACTTCAGAGAAGATGAATTTTTTGTGATTCTGAAATTTTAAGAGATACTCCAATTCTTTTGAAATACTTCTGAGATTTTATTTTCAAGAGTTTATGTCAAGAGCAATTCCAAAAAATAAAATTTCTTACATTTTTTTTTCTGAACTCCTTTGGCCCCTCAAAAAAGATTTAAAAGTGGTTTCTTAGTAATGATGCTTGTGTCTGTAAAGCACATATGATGGCCCAAAAAACATATTTTGACTGTGTTCCCTTTATGTCAAAATCGCAAAAAAAAAACCAAGATGTGTTTGTGAAACACTATGCCACCGGTAGCAACCATGTCAACGATAATTAATGCTAAAGATTGCAATATACACTAGAAATTAAGGTTTGGTAGACATTTCTACTATTTTTTTTAGCTCCATTACATCTATTCACATATAGAATATCAAGCCTCTTGCAATTGTAATTAAAGAGCTAAAAGCAAAATCTAGATTTTGACCTTTTGACTTCTGTGACCTGATCTTTGACCTGACCTTAATGAAATTTGCATAATGGTGTTCAACTTCATATGATTAATATAGAGATTAAATATGAAAGTCCTATCACATCTGGTTGAAATGATATAGGCAATATCCAAATTTTTGCAAATTTGCACTCAGCGACCTTGACCTTTGAGCTGACCCCGATTTTTTGTGGATTAGTTCTAAACTCCATGTATTCACATATAAAATATCAAGCCTCTAGCAAATGTAATTACCGAGCTATAGCAAAGTCTAGATTTTGACCTTTTGACCTCTGTGAGCTCCACCTTTGACCTGACCTTAGTGAAATTTGCATAAAGCTGCTCAGCAAGAAAAGACAGAATTTCTCACATTTATTGGAGGTGTCGTTTTGTAATGCACTACTCAAGAAAGGAAAGAATTTCTCACATTTATTGGAAGTGTCGTTTTGTAATGCACTACTCAAGAAAAGAAAGAATTTCTCACATTCATTGGATCCGGAGGTGTCCTGTTTTGCAATGCACTACTCAAGACTAGAGGCTCACATGAGCCTGTATCACTCACCTGGTCACTGGTTTTATTCATTGTCACCTGTAGACCACCCATTCATACTATAAATCACTTCAGCAGATGTTACATTTTCATTCTTGGATGAGGTACAAACTACAAATCACAAACTTTGGAAGGGATCACCCAAAGTCAATTGTAACCAAGTTTGGTTCCAATTGGCTCAGTAGGTTCAGAGGAGAAGACATCTGAATGCATTTCCCATAGAGTCCCTATGTTAAACTATGTTCCACGCTGGCAGCCATCTTGAATGAGGTAAGTACGTAAAAATCACAAACTTTAAAGGGGACCACCCAAGGACTATTGTGACCAAGTTTGGTTCAATTTGGCTTGGTAGTTTCAGAGGAGAAGATCTTTGGATGCATTTCACATAGGGTCCCTAATGGCAGTCAACAAATAATTTTTAACATTAGTTTTAAAGTTGTGACATCAATACCTATTTAGAAATCAAATTTCATTGAAATCAGACAATATTGAATTTTCCCGCCTTTTTTAGCGGCCACTTTGAAAATGGCGGTCAACGAACAATTCTTAACATCAGTTTTGAAGTCACAACATCAATACCTATTTGGAAACCAAATTTTATTGAAATCGGACAATGTTGAATTTTCCCGCCTTTTATGGCGGCCATTTTGAAAATGGCGGTCCACGAACAATTTTTAACATCAGTTTTGAAGATGCAACATCAAAAACTATTTTGAAACCAAATTTCATTAAAATCGGACAATGTTGAATTTTCCCGCCTTTTGTGGCGGCCATTTTAAAATGGCAGTCAACGAACAATTTTTAACACAGGTTTTGAAGTCGCAATATATCAATATCTATTTGGAAACCAAATTTCATTGAAATTGGACAATGTTGAATTTTCCCGCCTTTTTTGGCAGCCATTTTGAAAATCACCATGGCATAGCCATGCAGGTCAGCTGTAAAGTTATACAGGCATTGAAGCCTAGATGCAACTTCAATATTAACTGACAAGGATGTTTGCATTGTGGGTTTATAATCATAACTAAATGAAACAATACACAATTATATACAATTATCATTAAATTGTGAAATAAGTATAGTTTATGAAAATATTTTTGCAAAAAATGTAAAAATTTGTACAAAAAACACTTTTTTGCTCTTGATTATGTAACAAATAATTATTTCTAATAAAGTGATAGCAGGGAATTTCTCTAAAATTTAAAAGAGAAAAGTAAACCAAAGAAGATTTGAAAGCAGAATTTAAAGGGAAATAACCCATAACCATATGGCATTGAATTTCTTTTTTTTTGGAGTGAAAAAAGTCAATAACTACAACACAGGCAGTTGGATTTTCTTCAAAATTTCAGAGTATGTAGATCTTGATATGCTGAACATTTTTCAAGTTTTACACTTCACCTCTATCTGTTACAGTTTTTGAAATAAAAAATATAAAATGCATAAATTTTGAAAATTTTACGGAAAAAGGGCTATAACTCTAGGACAATTTTTCCGATTTTCTTCAAAATTGCAGGGCAGATAGATCTCGTCATTCTGAACAATTCTACACCTGTCAGATTTTTTTATATCTGCAACGGTTTTGAAGTTATTGGCCAAAAACAGCAATTTACCCCTATATTCTATTTTTAGTAACAGCAGCCATGTTCTTGGTCTAAGGACCTTGAAAGTGCATACCCTGGTGATGATTCAGGCCAAGTTTGGTAAGTATTGGCCCAGTAGTTTCAGAGGAGAAGATTTTTGAATAAAAGTTAACGGCCGGACGCCGAGTGATGGCAAAAGCTCACATGGCCTTTGGCCAGGTGAGCTAAAAAGAAAGAATTTCTCACATTTATTGGAAATGTCCTGTTTTGTAATGCAATACTCAAGAAAAGAAAGAATTTCTCACATTTATTGGAGATATATAGTTTCTACAAAGGGAACTAAGTTTATTATGGAATTTCTCACATCAATTTAAATAAATTTTGCAAATGTTTGAATATGAGGCTTGCAGAGATTTTAACATTTGAACATTTATGCAAGATGCGAGAAATTTCATAATTAACGTGTTCAAGTTGCAAAAAAAAAATATTGCGGGAAATTTCATGCAAGTTGTTCTCAATCTAGAGATGAAAAGTATGTTTTATTAGGCCTAAAATAAAATATTGTTTGTTTCCCCAAACCCGAAGGACCCAGAAAAATCACTGGTACCCAAAATATTTTATTGCCACTTTGGAGAGGAAATTATTTTTTTCAGTATTAAAATACATATTGTTGAAATTTGTTGTAAAATTGCTTTTTTTGTAAGAAAAAAATAAAACTAGAGCTGTCACCGAATGGCAGCCAGGTAACCCCCCCCCCCCCNATATGGCAAGTGTAAATTTAAGTGTGTGTGGACCCAATACAGTTGTGGACAAAGTACAAAGTATGGACAAAATATACCTCCCCCTTTTTTTCTGAAAATATTAAAGACGAATTATCTCCCCTTCAAAATTTTGTACAGCAACCATATTACTTCATGCACATCTTCAGGTGGTGTACTACAACTGTGTAACATTTCATCAAAATCCAAGCCATGGTTCAGGAGAACATGTGCGGACATGGATCACCCCTCCCCCTTTACACAGAAAATATTCATAGACAAATTATCTCCCCTTCAAAATTTCAGACAGCAAAAATATTACTTCATGCACATCTTCAGGTGGTGTACTACAACTCTGTAACATTTCATCAAAATCCAAGCAGCCACTTAAGAGAACATGCGCTGACAAGGTTTGTCTAACCCCCTTCTTCCAGAAAATATTCAAAGACAAATTATCTCCCCTTCCAAATTTCGGGCACAAACTAAATAACTTCATGTACATCTTCAGATGGTGTACTACAACTGTGTAACATTTCATCAAAATCCAAGTAGCCTTTTAGGAGAACATGTGCTGACAAGGTTCGCCTCCCCCCTTTTTCCAGGAAATATTCAAAGACGAATTATCTTCCGAAGTAACCATATTACTTCATGCACATCTTCAGATGGTGTACTACAACTGTGAAGCATTTTATCAAAATCAAAGCAGCTGTTTAGGAGAACATGCGCTGACAAGGTGCATGGACAGACAGACAGACAGACAGATGGACAGACAGGTTGATTCCTATATACCCCCCAAACTTTGTTTGCGGGGGGTATAATAACTTACCTACCTACCTACCCACACCTGGCTGGATAGAGTTGGGTTTGGGGAAACAAACAATCATTTCATTTTGGTCTTACATCGGTCAGGCATTTTGCTAGAAATTAAAGAAATCTAGATCTTTGATCTGCTCTCAATATTCAATTCCAAAACCTATAAACATTTACAAACCTGCCATTTAAGCTCTTTTTTTAATGGACCTCTGCCTGTTTTTTCTGACTTGAACTTTTCAGGATCCCATTCCTCTTTATAATCCTGTATGGAATAAAATTTCAGATTAACATTTACTATTCTACATGTTCTGTTGTACCTGTTCATTTCAGAGTAATATTTGTACTTAGTAATTATTCATAGCACAACTATACTAATGTGAAAATATTTGAAAATGTAACTGGACAAGAGGTAATGTGGCTTGGTAGGCCACAAAATGATACATCATTCCCCTAGAAGAATGTCTCCAAAATAATTTGAAAAAAAGATATTAGTGCACAATGGCATTATGTACTAAAGATTTCTTAAAAAATGTTGCGAAAATTTTCTACAATTGACGAGAAATACATGTAGCTAAAAATTAACAAGAGCTGTCGCCGAATGGCAGCCAAATATACCCCCGCTCATTGAACCCTGAATAGATATGGCAAGTGCAAAATTAAGTTGGTGTGGACACAATACAGGTGTGGACACAGTACAAGTGTGGACACAATACAATAATGGACACAATGATATAATCTTCAAGAAAGAAATTTTCACAAGGGTTCCAATGAAAACACTCTGTCTAAATCAGATAAATATAAAATTCCCCTTTTTTCAGCCTATTTGACATTTTACACATCTACATATAGTGTTCTTCCTTTGTCTAAAGTTTCATCAAAATCCTTCAAGTGGATTAAGAGGAGTTGTGCGTACGAGGTAACCCATATATAGGGAATCAACGAAAAGTCAAAGTCGGATTATCTCCCCTTCCTGGTTTCAGACAATAATTATATTCCTTCATGCACATCTTCATATAGTGTTCTTCCTTTGTGTAAAGTTTCATCAAAATCCTTTAAATGGTTTAAGAGGAGTTGTGCTTACGAGGTAACCCATACATAGGGAATCAACGAAAAGTCAAAGTCGAATTATCTCCCCTTCCTGGTTTCGGACAATAATTATATTCCTTCATGCATATATCTCCATATAGTGTTCTTACTTTGTGTAACGTTTTATTAAATTCCTTCAAGTGGTTTAAGAGGAGTTGCGCTTACGAGGTAACCATATATAGGGAATTTACAAAAAGTCAAAGTCGAATTATTTCCCCTTCCTGGTTTTGGACAATAATTATATTCCTTCATGCACATCTCCATATAGTGTCTTTCCTTTGTGTAAAGTTTCATCAAAATCCTTCA
Organism: Modiolus philippinarum; assembly: GCA_002080025.1. NCBI lineage: Eukaryota > Metazoa > Mollusca > Bivalvia > Mytilida > Modiolidae > Modiolus > Modiolus philippinarum. The sequence goes on along the minus strand of MJUU01052464.1, from coordinate 159,400 downwards.
AGTGGTTTATGAGGAGTTGCACTTACGAGAAGTGTGGACAGACGGACGGACAGACGGACGGACAGACGGACGGACAGACAGACAGACAGACAGGGTGATTCCTATATACCCCCCCAAACTTTGTTTGCGGGGGGTATAAAAAAGCCTGAAAACAGTAAGGTGTCTGGTAAATCTGTCTCAGCTACTTGCTGTATGAGACATTGTTTTATACTCGTATACAAAATTTCATGTGGCAGTGATGGGTAATTACTGAGAAAACTGTAATGACAACTTTCTACAATTGATCAAAGCTGTCATAAATTAATTAAGTAAGTCTGTTCAGTGGAATTGGATGTAAAACAAACCTGAAATGGCTACTTGCGGTATGGGACATTGTTCTAAACTTCCATACAAAATTTTCAGCAGAAGTGATTTCTAGTTATTGAGAAAACTGTTACGAAAAAATTCTTACAACTGAAAATTTGAGACTCACAGACTGAGCCTGTATCGCTCACCCGACAAGATGCTGAAAAGCGAGGTTTTCGATGTTCTGCATGGTGATGGTGGCCATGTTTTTTTGTCAGTTCGGAACAAAATGAGCAATCTTTGGTAAGGACCTTCCATACATCATTGCTGTAAAGTTTGGTTGAATTTGCTTAAGTGGTTTCAGAGGAGTTGATGAAAATGTGATTTTCCCATAGGGTCCAATGTTAAATATTATTCTGTGCTGGCCGCCATGTTCTTTGTCAGATCGGAACGAAATGAGCAATCTTTGTTAAGGACCTTTAGTACATCATTCCTGTAATGTTTGGTTGAATTTGCTTCAGTGGTTTAAGAGGAGAAGATGAAAATGTGATTTTCCCATAGGGTCCAATGTTAAACTATGTTCCATGCTGGCGGCGATGTTTTTTATCGGATCCAAACTAAATGAGCAATCTTTGCTTCAGACCTTATGTACATCATTCCTGTAAAGTTTGGTTGAATTTGCTTCAGTGGTTTCAGAGCAGAAGATGAAGATGTGATTTTCACATAGGGTCCAATGTTAAACTATGTTCTGTGCTGGCGGCCATGTTTTTTATCGGATCTGAATGAAATGAGCACTCTTTGTGAAGGACCTTTAGTACATCATTCCAGTAAAGTTTGTTGAATTTGCTTTAGTGGTTTCAGAGGAGAAGATGAAAATGTGATTTTCCCATAGGCATGATAGGGACGGACGATGGACGCCGGACGTCAAGTGATGGCTATTGCCATCATTTGGCGCACTCGATGCAATACAAGCAGAGAATTCCATACTTGCAAAACAAATTACTAATAGTATATATTTCACACTGAAAACATACTTACTGCTTCTCTGATAACACTTCTATCAGAAATATCTATGTCAACTACTTTACGTATTTTAAGATCATCTTTGCCTAAATTATGTATCTGAAATGTGAAAAAAATATAATTATTGATCAAATCTTTATTAAATACGCACTATCTTTGTCACATAAATATAATTAATGAACACAAGTCTATATCTCTTACCTGAAAAGATGCTTCTAAGCCACACCAATACTTATGAACAAAAAAAAGGGTCTAATGTTAAGCTATGTTCTCCAATGGCAGCCACGTTTTTGTCAGATCCAATTGAGATTTTTCATCATCCCTGCTTAGTGAAAATGGGGGGATTATGTATTGCAGTCAGTCCGTATGATGCTCCCCAATAGTTCTGTACCTACATGAGATACAAATATAAAACTTGAATCATACTTGAGTATGATCTCCAAACAGTAGGTTTGGAATTTCTGTCAATTTCCCAAGCGGACAATTGTAGGCAAAAATTCATTTTTGCGAATTCCAATAATTGATGAAATTTCCAAGGCTATTTGGGCTACAGTGCAGAAAGATGAAATCAAGAAATCCACACACATCATATTTAGCAACTTCACAGAGGGTGTTAAAAGTAAAACTATAAAAGCTGTCTATGCCCAAAGTTTTTGGAATATTGAAATTTGCCCTCATGGCAGAAGAATGTTAAAAATTATACTTCAAAGTTATCAAGTAATAAGCCAAATATAACAATTCATGTTTGAAAGCAGAAACTTTCTGTATGCATCTTATTGGTGAATAAATGGAATTGCTCTTTGAATCTTAGATAAGCTTTTAGAATTTTGACTTCCTTGCAAAGTTTGCTGATAATGTTACAGACAAATAACTTTTGAAATTCAAACTTGAAGTCATAAATAAGTAAATGTTAACTGTAATAAGCTAGCATAAACAATAGGATTTCAAGAATATGATTCTAATTTCTGTAAATTTCCCGAAACTCTCTTGAGACCCATTACTTTTTGGAATTTTACCTAGCTAACAAAAAAAAAATATATTCTTTGGTGTCTTTTAGTACAACTGATCATTTTCAATAGTCTGATTGCAAAAAACTTTGATTCTAAGTTTAGTAAATTTCCCAAAAAACTCTATAAGGCCTGCTAATTGTTTGAATTGTACCTAGCAACCATTTTTTTTAAAATTCCTTACAGTAAATGATTGTTATTAAAAGCAAAACTGCAAAATTCTTTGATTCTTATTTCGGTAAATTATTGAAACTCTCAAAGACATGTTTTTTTTTTTTTTAACCATATCTTTTTCAATTCCTTAAAGTAATGTTGATCATTGTATTAGACAGTTTGCAAAAATCTTTTGATTTCAATTTTCCAAAATTTTCTGAAACTCTAAAAGACATCCTATATTTTTAAATTCTACCTACAAACCCTTTTTTTCAATTCCTTGCAGTAATAATGATTGTTTTAAAACAATCTTTAATTCTAATTTTGGTATATTATCTGATATTTTAAAACTTTTTAGACCTGCTACTTTTTGAAATTCTACCTAGCAATCATATATATTTTGGTGTTTAACAGTAACAATGATTGTTTCCACATGTGATACCCAATGACTATGATTAGTACTGGCAAGAGTAATCTTTGAAAATAATCTTCTAAACACTGTTCCTGTAAAGTTTGGTTGAATTTGCTTCAGTAGTTTCAGAGTAGAAGATGAAACTATGATTTTCCCATAAGGTTCAATGTACATATGTTTAAACCATGTTCAGAATTGGGGGCCGGTTTTTTCAGTCAGATCTGACCATAATGAGCAATATGCAATTCTATACATCATTTCAATACATTTTAAATTTATTGGCCTCAAGAGTTTCAGAGGATATGATAAAAATGATATTCTCCCATAGGGTCAAATGTTAAAACATTGCCGTGACTGTCATGTTTTAAATCAGATTGGAATTAAAAAGAGCAATCTTTGTAAAAGGCCTTCTTTACATCATTCATGTAAAAGTTTGTTGAGTTTGCTTCACTGGTTTGAGAGAAGATAAAAATAGTAATGATGGATTACATGATACCCCGCCACCTTTCACAAAATTCTGAAGTATCAACAGGCATAACTCCAGAACCCCTGAACCCATATTCGAACATGACCTTAGTTTTGTAGTGAACAATTTACATACCAAGTTTGAAGACTGTATGTTATTCCGTTCAAAAGTTATCAGTCGGAAACCTTCGGGGAAAGGACAGATGGACGGACGGACACACGACTGAGGGTATCACATAATACCACGCCACTACGTGTGGCGGGGACGCCACTACGTGTGGCGGGGTATCAAAATGTGATTTTACAATAGGGTCAAATGTTAAACTATGTTAAGCACTGATAGCCATGTTTTTGTTGGATCTCACAGAAATAAGCAATCTTTGTAATAAACTTTCATTCATTATTCTAATAAACTTTGCTTCAATAGTTTCAGATCAGATGATGAAAAGGATGATTTAGCCACAGGTCTAATGTTAAACTATGTCTGCACTGGAGGCAATGTTCTTTATTAGATTAGAAGGAAATGGGCAAATTTGTAAAGGATCTTCCATCCATACATCAATCCTCATGTTCCTGTACACTTTGGTTGAATTTGCTTCAATGGTTTCAGAGGAAGTTTTCCCTTTAGGGTCCAATGTTAAACTGTTCTGTGCTGGTGGCCATGTTTTTTTAATTTTTTTTGGATCAGATCAAAATGAGCAATCTTTGTGTAGGATATTTCATATATCATCCCTGTAAAGTTTGGTTGAATTTGCTTCAATAGTTTCAGAGGTGTTGATGAAAATGTGAAAAAGCTAACAGACAATGGGCACCGAGTGATTCCCATAGTTCATATTGTCCTTTAATTTCCAATGATTGTCCAAATGCATGTATACCTGCTGTGACTGAACCTTGGCTTACTTTTGAATAAACTATAGTTTATCAGTTAAGATATTGATCACAGTAGCCTACCACCACTACAAGTGTGTCTGAGTGATTATAAGCATGATGCAATTAGTAAAGAAATAATTCCTAGGATTATACTGTTTTCAGCAGGGTTGTAAACTCGTCACAAATAATTCAATATTGAATTATGATTACTATATAACATTACATTTTTTTTTCAAATATTAAGCTGCCCTGTGCAGGCATGCTGGTTGAGTATCTCCACCTCTGTTTTCACTAAGGGTTGGCCCTTTATGCATGATATTTTACTCTGCTGCACAAATATCATCATAAATAAACTATAATAAGAATACCTCATAATAGTAATGTCCCTTTAGAAAACAGAATGATCTTCGATAGAAATTACACTAAAATTTGATAAACATGTAGTGTTTTTTTCACTTAATTACATGTATTATGAAACTATGAAATTGTTTTGTCCTGTTTCCAAGAAAAAAAACAAACAAACAAACAAAAACAAAGCAAAAACAAAAAACAAACTAGAATACTGACAAAGTCAGAAAGGGCCCCGCCCCCTTGTGTGTCCCAAAAACCTGTTTTCCTCAAAAACAAAAGGGAGCTTCCTTTTGTAAAGATCAACCTTGTCTATCAAAACCATTTAAATCACTGAAGGCAATTTTAATTTATTGAACAACATAGAGCTATTTTTAAAAATATGCACTTTTTCATATAAAAGCAAAGTTTTTCCCCAAAAATCATTTTCAGATTTTCCTCAAAAACAAAAGAGAGCTTCCTTTGGTAAAGTTCAACCTTCATTATCAAAATCTTTAAAATCCCTAAGGGCAATCTTCAGTTATCGTACGACATAGAGTTATTTCTAAAAATATGCACTTCTTCAAATAAAAACAAAGTTTTTTCCCAAAAATCATTTTCTGATTTTCTTCATAAATGAAAGGGAGCTTCCTTTAGTCAAGTTCAACCTTTAGTATCAAAATAAAAAAAAAATTGTTGAAAGCATTCTAGAGTTATCGTACGACATAGAGTTAATTCTCAAAATATGCACTTTTTCATATAAAAACGAAGTTTTTTCCCAAAAATCATTTTCCAATTTTCCTCAAAAACGAAAGCGAGCTTCCTCTAGTCAAGTTGATCTTTGAGTAAAAAAATCATAAAAATCAGTGTAGGCATTCTTGAGTTATCGTAAGACATAGAGTTAATTCTCAAAATATGCACTTTTTCAAATAAAAACGAAGTTTTTTTTCCAAAAATCATTTTCTGATTTTCCTCAAAAACGAAAGGGAGCTTCCTTTAGTCGAGTTGAACTTTGAGTAACAAAATCATAAAAATCGGTGAAGGCATTCTTGAGTTATCGTACGACATAGAAAACGCTGATGGACAGACAGACGGACGGACAGGCTGATTACTATAGGGCGCCGCCATTTCATGGCGGGGCCCTAACAAACAAAACAAAACATCTCCATTAGTAAAAATTTTCATGTGCAAAAAAAAAAAAACATTTTGCAACAAATTTACAGTAAATGTTACAGACTATGTAACAACAGTAACACATCATTTTACATAAAAAGACTTACATTGTCATTCCCTCCTCTGTCCTTTGCATGATAAGTTTCTATTTTTATATAAAATCCGTCTTTCATATAAGGTGGATTCTGTAAAAAAAAATTAATGCATATTAAAGTTACAATTTTAAAATGGGTCCACCGTAATACATCCCATATTTGACTAGTGCATATTGGATTGGTTTTCGTGCTGAAATGTTCTTCCCTCAACGTTATAACCGATTGACTAAGACTAAATTTTTTGCTGTGAATTAGCTCCCTTTCCAAAGTTCATAATATCAATTTAATTTTAGGCTTCCTTTAATTTCAAGTCACCAATGAATAGTGAGCATCTACCAAGTTTATAGCAGATTTAAGCCAAGTTTTGTCCCAATTCCAGACATGATTTTTAGCAGTAAACAAAAGATAAGAACTCGACAAAATCAAAAGTAAATTTATACTGTAAGGTAGAAACTAAAACAAAAGGAACAAAATTCTGCTTTAAAGCTGAAGAAAATCAGGTCTGCAATTGGCCAAGAAGTTCCAGAGGTAAAGATCTGTGTTTTTGTTCCCATTGGGTCCAATGTTATATTATGTTCCCTGCTGGCAGCCATCTTAAAAAAGTTGTGGCCAAGTTTGGTTCTGATGGTTCAATGGTTTCAAATGAAAAGATCTTTGAATGAAAAGTTTATGCTGGATGGTTGGACAGACAGATGCAGTAATGACAATATACAATTATTGCCTTCATATAAGGTGAACATCAAAAGTTGTCAACCCGAGTGAAGATGTTTTCCCAAGGGCTTTAGCTCGAGGGAAAACAACTTCACGAGGGTTGACCACTTTGATGTGCACCATGTGTGAAGGCAATAATAGTTTTATTATACCGAAACTAAAATATAATAGACGTGATAAAATTTTCAAAACTTAGTATGAAAATCAACTGTTTTGAAATTATTATTCAAAGGTTTTGGCATGTTAAACATCTTGGGTAAGATAATCAGATCTATAAGAATATAACTTTCTTTCTGTATATTATTTAAGTTATCAAAATGTGGCTAATAACAAACTTGATCTAACATTTGAAAGGAAATACAGTTGACTTCTAGATATAGGACAAAACGACATCATACTTATGAGCGTGACTATGCATGTGACATGTGGGAGCAAAAACAGCCTATATTTCATTAATTACTTAAATAAACATTAAATCAAACCAACTGCATGATTCTTTCATAGATAGTTCCATACACTTCGCAAAAATACCTATAAATTATGATTATTTGCTTAAAATCAACTTATTAGGAACCACTTCCGGTTGAGAGGGGAACATCATATGATGTTCCATGGGTGGAACAACAAGTATTGTTCCACTCTGATCGAAAATTTTGAAAAAACATCAAAATTATTCATTAGATTGTATTATATGAAATATACTATGTAAAGTATAATAAAAGCTCATACTGCCTATAGTCAGGTTAACATTAATTATTTTGAAAAAAAAACAAATACTTAGTGCTTTGTTAACAAGTGCTTTTAGCCGTTTTGGCATAATTAAGCTTACATTTTGAGATTTGTACACCTGAAAGTTGAGGTTCAGACAATTCCCAAAAATAAATCTAATCATTTTAATGTCAATTTGATATCTTTAGCCACTTTACAGCTTGGCATCACAGCTACTAAGAATATCATTAGTAAGTGCTAAAGTAATAATCTTTATGGTAAAGAAATTAAACCTTCATCAAAATCTAATTAAAATAGCTAGACCGTAAGACGTAAATTTTTTTACAAGTAAATAAAAAAACATAAATATTTCACTGGGGTTGACTATCCAGCAGGTGTGCTGGCGGGCTGGCAGGTATTTCCAACTATGCTGTGCAAGTGCTATTGCATATCATTGTGATTACTCACCGTTACAATAGTTCTACAATAAGGATAGGCATTCCATGCTCTTTCATGTATTTCTAGAGATCCTTTAGGTGCTACAAATCGTATAAATGATGGGACACGACTGGAATTAAAAAAAAATATGTATAAATAACCAGCCCTCAAATAAACAATTACAGAACAATGCAAGTACAGAATGGCAGTAGATTCACAAGAGCTTGTATCACTCGCCATTATAGATGCTCTTCGACAGTCCAATGATGCACAGAATTTATATACATGTAAATGAATTTAAAAAAAAAGCTACATATAAACCTCCATAGTACTGAAATTTAGAGAATTATATGATAATATGGATTTTTGCTATAATTTTCATGCCTCAAGACAAATGAGTCTTTCATATGTTTTTGACATGTTTTCCAGTGGTTTCAGAAAAGATGTTCAACTTGTCCAAAAGAGTGCTCAATGTTAAACCATGTTCCTAGATGATGGCTATTTTAGATACTGTGAATTCATTTTTATTTGTGGGGTACCAATTTTCGTGGTTTTCATGGGTGTCCTCAAACCACAAATTCAAATACTCAACGAAATATGATTTTCATAAGCAAGCTTCAAACACAAGTGAATGAACATAATGAAGGACCTGATCAACGAAGGCCACAAACCTTGCACTCGTACCTGAGCCCACACAACCAAAAAGTTTATACATTCTCTTGAACCTTTAACAGCAGCAAAATAAGTTCAAATGCTTTATTATGTAGTGTTTCTCAATTACAAATTAGCGGTAACTGGCTTTCTGTTTTGTTTTTGCTAAAGTGTTGATTTCCAGTTAAGAAGTGTGGACAAGAACCATCGATCTCAAATTAATTTTTATAAGATATTATTAATTAAACGTTTACAATTTTAATTATGTTCCACTGAAAAGAGTATGTTTATTTTGCTATAAATATAGGTCTGTATTGATAAATAACGAATTGAGTAAGGTTATGTCAGATGATTACTTAATTAAATAATATCTACACATTACTATGAATTGTTCATTACAGGTGACACTTTAATTACAGGTACAGTTCTAAGTTTTGGTGTTTTGACTCAATATTGATGGTACTTAAGCTATGAATATTAGATTTTTTATTTTTATCAGTTTAAATAAAAAAAAAAATTTTTTGGAACAAGTGGCAATCCACGAATTTACGTACACCACGAAATGTCTTTTTTTCTCTACCCACGAAAATTGATACCCATGAATTTAAATGAATTCACAGTAGTGTGAGAACAGGTCAGATAAACCTAAGGGACAATGGAAAGACCATTAAACATTGTTTCCAAGCAATGTTCCAATTAAAACAGTGGCTTATGAGAATATCTGTAAACATATTTTCTACTACAGGGTCTAACATTAGACTTTGATCCCATTTGCCAGATATTTAGCATAAGGTGCTGACATGTAGAACATCACTTTTGAAAGAAACCATTTTCTGTACAGACTTATCCAGTACAAAATATCTAAGAATGTGCTTTCTAAAGAGTCAAATGTTAAACTATGCCGGCGCCAGACACCATTTCAGAAGATCATTTAAGGACCAGTGTTCGTAAGTTTTATTCTATTTCAGATAGGATCTAAACTCAAACTTTGATGTCTTGAACATCCAAAAGATCAGTGAAAATAACTTGAACTCGAGGAATGTTCGAGCTATCTAAGTTAAAATTCAAACAAAGAGTCCAGAGATAAGAGGCTCCAAAGAGCCAGTTTCGCTCACCTGGGTCCTATGCTGCACCCTGCTTGCAGCCATCTATGATGATGTATGAACAATAAATAAGAAACTTGGAAAAATATTTTCTGATGACTTTTTATCAGGAACTTTTGATTTTGAAAATAGAGTTGAGGCTAAATCATTTCCCCATTCTCTAATTCAAGATCAGTTCGACAGACAGGGCTGTATATATTGTAACAAAATTTGGAGACATGCTTTTGTTAACTTGTTAAACAGTGATATCGATGGTCCTTTTGATTTGTCCAACAATAAATATACATTATAAATATAGTATGTTGGTACAACATCTTGTATCAGGTAGAGTCAGTTGAATGAGCTATATCACTACGAGTCACGTCAGCGACGAGTAGTGATGCAAATCACTCAACCGACGATACCTGATACAAGAATGTTGTACCATCACATCTCTGTTTACAACATATGTTCATCTAACATGTCTAACATTCTACAGAAAATAAGTGCTCAATAAACGGCTACGCCGAGCGCAGCATGATACGACCGCAGCGTGTCGAACACTGAAATTTGAACAAGTGCAAAATAAAATTAATGTGGACACAGTAATTTGCTGGACACAATAAGGACCTTGTCACAGAAATTAACTGGAAACAAACTGGTGAAAATGAAAAAAGCCCTTTTAATCCCTTACTACTCAGTCAGGGGCATCATCAAAAACAGTTATAAATTTTATAACCTTTATTGGTTAGATTTTTCCATTTTTGAATTATCTCCCTTATCAAAAATCAAGGAAATAACTAAAATTGGTTATTTCTTCTACATCATGTCAAATTTTCCACAGGCTCTGNTTACTTGACTTTACATTATTTTTAGTTTGAAACCAAGGAACTATTTGATGTTTGACGTGAGGTTTTGTTTTTGTTGACGTGGATACATGAGCAATGTCGCGCCATTCTGTTATCACCTCAGTGGGGTGATAAAACTTTCTGTATCATACTAGTTGCGATTAGTAGTATTTCTGTCATATTTTATATAACTCTTACAATGTTTGATAATATTGTATTTCAATCTGTCATGGCCTTTGGGAGGTAAAATTACACCACCCCACACCATAACAGATTGATGGACATGGTTTTGCTGGACAATTCAAAGGGAATTAGTTAACATGATAGGCTAATCAATGACAAAGCTTTAGCCTAAACTGAACACATTATACTACATAAGAGATCTACAAAGTGAAAAATTTCATGTATAAACAGTCAACATCATTCAAGACATCTTACTCAGTCAGTCTGTGCAGAAAACTTTATTCACAAGCCCAGAGGGACTAGTAAGCTCCTGTCAATGGGGATAGAGACTTCTTATTTTTACAAACTTTGAGTCTCTGGCTTTGGGTTAGAAACTAATTGCACAGACTGCTCAGTGATAAATTCAATGTTCAAACTGTCAACATATGAAACCAGACACCTTCCTCAGCAAATAAATTTCAAGTATAAACAGTATACAAGACAAAACAAAAATACTAGTACCTTTCTAGGTGATATATTTTGTGTGTATACTGTCCCTCTGTGAATTCCTCATCTCCAACTTTTAAAGGTGATTCTGGTTTATGTATTCCTGCTTCAGTATTAAATGGTTCATTATGTAAGACTTCTATTCCTTCACCACCTCCTGTTTCATTTTTACTTGCTTCGGCTACCGACCACAACTGTGCAACCTGGTACTAAAAATACACATATGAATGCATATCATATAATAAGAAAGAGATAGCAAAGTCATCAGGTAAAGGAATATTGAAATATTGGTAGGATTTTGTGAGTCAAGAGTTTCAATATTTTTGTTGTAGAATTTGTTGTGCTGGTGCTTTGGAATCATCTCTCCCTTTGTGAACAGAACAGATATTCTTTTTACTTTTGAATAAAATTAATTGAGTTCATATCCAAATCATGACATTTTAATAGTCTTTATTCAGTAAAGAAATAATTTATGTTCAGATGAGTATAGCGAAGGAGAACATGCTGTTTTTCATCTTAATGATTAGACATAAACGCAAACAGTTATTCAAAGCTAAGCATGATACTACCATAGCACATTGAATATGGGTGTATTTTAACAAGAAATGACTTGTGTAACTTTTGCATCCTATTTAAAATTCAAGAAAATAAAATGTGAAATACCTTTTAAGAGATTCTCTCTTAACTTGTAACCCTTTACAGCTCAGAAATGACAAGAGCTATGCAAATTTCTGAAAAAATTAGTTCAAAAGGAATCTAAAGGAAAAAAAATCCCATTACTTTGTAAGAAAAATAAAAATTTGATTTCTTTAAAATAAAGTACTAAGGGGACTGACAAAACAACAACAAAAGAATACTAAAGTAACAATAGACATGTTAACTACAAGTGGGTCACAATCATGGTCCCTTTCCCACAATTTTCTATTTTCACAGTTAGGAAAATATTTTATATGAACACTCTTAAAAACAACCCTCTTCACAGGTTTTTTTCAGCCTTCCACATTTTACGCCCGACACCCTTTCCCCATTTTCACTTTTTTTGACGATCTCTTTCCTGTTCACTTAAAATGACCATTCCTACTTCCTGTCTAAACCCCATTGAGACCCACCTACAACTAGAGCTGTTACCTATCTTTACATTGAAACAATGACCTCTACAAGTCAGTATATGCCATTGTATGTTATAAGAATCAAACCACTTTACAACATCAACACTTTTATGGTTAAATAAAACATCTATCTACTCTATGTAGATGATGCATAGTATATGTACAGTTAGTCAGTTACTGAGGAATTCACTTGAATTTTAACAACAATGTTTTAGAAGTAAACCGTAAAAATGAGGCAAAATTCATATGAAACATGACATGTTGCTTCAGAGTTAACGGATGTTCTATGTCGTAGTCTAGTTTTAAGGTTATCATATGATTGTCAAGATTCTAAAAAAATTAACAATGCTGTTACCAGCAGAAATAACTAGCTGAAGACAGTACCATACAATTTTTTGGCATTGAAATATAAAACATTTCCATCTATCAGATTAATAAACTACATTGTAATATTAAAACTGGTTTTCCATTTTTGTGTTAATTTAAGTTTACTTGTCATAAGCTAGTCCTTTATAACACTTACTTCCTCCACTGTCATAGGCAGTATAATTCGACTGAAAAGAAAGAACATAAAATACATTAGAAAAATTAGTAGCTAAGCACTTGACGAAACGTATGACAATAAAGGTATCGAGACTCTTCATGTGACATTTAGAATTCACAATAAAATTAAAAATCTAAAAATTTCCCACTTATCTGAAATCATGAGGTTTGGAGATTATGATATTAATTTTTTGTTTGAAACATTGTATATGTATATCAAAAATGCAACTTTTCGGCATAATTTATGTACCTGGAAGTTTCAATATTGAACATACGGTGACCCCTTGATGCTTTGTTTTGGTTTGTTTTAATAACTTGGATATGGAATGTTGTCTCCTTGACATTTACCCCATTTCCTTTCTTTTTTCATATGACTTACAGGATCTATAACAAACAACGGCAGTAGAATACCGAGGGGAACAAGGGAAGGGAGACTACAAAAATTGAAATCCAAAGACATGGCAAAAATGGCAACAGAGAAAAACAAAGACAAAACAAGGATGTGAGACAGCTACAATGCACGGAAATAAAAAGACGACATTAAAAACTAAGGCACTCATAGTGTGAACTCCCATGAAAACCAAGGGTGACATCAGGTGCTCCAGACATCAAATCGCTAGTTGTCATAGAATTACAGTAAACACACATAAAGCTTCAACTTTCTGTTAAAGCTAGATGAAGGCATGTAGTACTGATCTACTGTTGACAAAATTTTATTGTCCAACAGATACTACAATTGAACTTCCAATAGCTTGAACATCCAAGGGACCAATGAAAACAGTTCGAACTTAAGGGGTGTTTGAGCTATTGAGGTAAAACTGTGTTTTAATTTCAACGAAGGGTCTACAATGAGTTGGGAGACATCCATGGTGTTCTAGTTATTGCATTTCAAGCCATCGAAGTTCAAATGTATATTAGCTTCCACTACCAACTTAATATATGGTTAAAAACTTCAAATATATTATTTCTGTGACATTGTTGACATGACAGTATATGTTATCTGGATTTTGACATCTGTATATCGTAAAATATCATCCCGTGAGCCAGAATATGAAGCACATGGGTGAGTGAGCACAGCGAACGAGCCCAAGCTTCATATTCTGGCGACCGGGATGATATTTTACAATATTTCAGCTTTCAAAATTCAGATAACTTGTTTATCGTCTTTTATTTCTTATTTCTTTACAATAGTTCATTAGGTTTTGTGTCAAATTCTCCTAAGGTTGTGCGGAAAATGAGGTTCATTCCTTTTTACAAAATAGGAAATGTTTTGTAGTTATTTTATGACTGCACAATATTTTTGTTGGCTAACATTATTGAATTAAGAAATGTTTTGATCGAACCATGTTAGTAAATCGAAATAAAGTCAGTTTTTTCATTGCAGAACCTCTCCATTGTTTACATTTGACTCCCAGTTCCTAGGCGCTTTTATGACGTCACAATCTAAACAAGATGGTGGCTCTGCTGAAGTTATCAGCGACATAGGGTCCGTATTTTTTCGAATGTCTCGTTTGAATTTTTGTGTATTGATGAAGGTAATTTATTTACAAAATTAAAAACAGAAAATACAATAGATTCTTTATCTAATTTGGATTTATTTCTTGCGAAACGGGTAAAAAGGATATCGCTTGTCAAACGTTGGGAGAACTGCCTTGATAACACCAGGTCAAACTCTTGATAAGTTCGGGTCAACCGGATACTGCTTTTGCGGAAGTACTCTGCAGGCTGAGATAGGCACAGGGAAAGGCGATAAAAAGGGACACCAGTGCTAGGGGCCATCTTGAACTTACTATGAGGTAGGAGTATTTGCTTTTTGTTGAAGACCTCGTGTGACTTTGAGATTAAGAACAACAATTAAAGCGTTGTTCCATTTGCTTAATCTTACCATTTATTTATAGGGATTTTGTCCAATGTACATTTACTCCATATTCCTTTATTCTTTTATTTACAATGGAGTTTGTCTCTCATACAGTGTGGAGTCCATAAAAAGATTTCCCGTGCTTGAGGTGTATCATAGCTGTCAACCTCCTATGACCAAAAATCTGGTCATGACCTGCATTGGATGGTAAAAAATCAGGTCATAATGCGTGACAAACTTTTTTCATCCCAAATATTGTATTATAAGCGCTTGACGAACCTTTTCAACCCAATTATTTATTTACCAATTAATTTTTACACACTATATATACTTGACTAAACTTACTTACTTACTGCTTAAAACAGATATCATAATTGAATTTCATGTACATTGAATAGCTTTGTTTCACATTTGCTGATTATGATTTTTACTTGGACCACCCTCAAAACATAAACAAATATTTGCATGCCAAAACTGGGCAAAATGGATCAAAGTTTAATTCTGACCTAAAATCGGTGTTCACCCTTTTAACTACTGACAAAACTTTTTACTATCTGCATTATTATCAGTTTGCATGATTTAAACCACAGCCCAATCAAATTTTCTTTCCACGAACCCATGTAAAGTGTTTCCGTTTTGACATTCATGGAGAACAGTTGAAGTTCAACCCCGTAAACTGATCTTTTCCATTGATTGCAAGACGTTTTCAGTAGACTCCGTGCGTATAATAATCTAAAGACGGCTCAATAAACTTCTTTAAGGCTTCATTATAACCCAAAGAGACAATATCCCAAGCCGACGAGTAGATAAAAAACACAACTGGAAGTAAAAATAAGAACGTTAATATA
The DNA here is from genome assembly GCA_002080025.1 of Modiolus philippinarum. Taxonomy (NCBI): domain Eukaryota; kingdom Metazoa; phylum Mollusca; class Bivalvia; order Mytilida; family Modiolidae; genus Modiolus; species Modiolus philippinarum. Next base: position 144,125 of record MJUU01052464.1, on the reverse strand, counting down.
CGAAACGTTACCGAAAATCAGTTCCGGGTGAAGACGGGTGATGACTTCAATTCTCGGGTTATTTGACAACACGATCGGGTTACTGCATCTCATCGGGTGACAAATGAAAATATCGGGTCACACCCGATGAAATTGGGTGACTTGACAGGTATGGGTGTATGCTCTTTTATTTTGTCAGTTATGCTGTACTTGTTCATGTGAGAATTTCTCATATGAATGCAATATCAAAATTCAACATTTGGCTTCCAATTTCTGTAAAAATTAAACTATTTTTCTGGCCATCTGTATATATATTGCCAACATCTCCCGATTTTGCTTGCCAAGTTTTCTTACAATCAACTCGATGAGTGCCCTGTGATCGTTTATATGTTGTATTGTCTATTGGTCTCTTTGTTGGGCAACTGATGACAGTGTTTGTAAGAGTTTGTAAGAGTACTTTGCCTGATATTGTATGCTTGTTGACAACCCCATATCCATGACAAAAGGGACACATGGAAGTGGAGTTGTTCAACATTTAGCAAGTGAATTCTGCTCAAACCGGTGAGTGAATGATCATGTGATCCACAGAATGTGTTATAGACTTTTATCGTGGTAAATTTTAAGGTTTTGATACATTGCAGAGAAGAGAAAAATCTACCACGAAAAAGACTATAGTCACATGCTCTCTAAAAACATCAATCACTTGATCAAACTTCTGAATAAAGGGCTACGCCGAGCGCAGCATGATACGACCGCAGCATGTCGAACACTGAAATTTGAACGAGTGTAATACAAAATAAATGAGGACACAGTAATGAGCTTGATACAGGTATTAGCTGCACACAAACTGAGGAAAATAAAAATCAGCACAAATTATGATTCCTAATATAGATCGGAAAGGGTATGAGATATGTCAAATTGGTCAACGGTCAACATACTACTTTTACTATACAATAAGAGGAATCGAAAGAAATGTACTCATTAAAATCCAACAAAAAAGATTTAACATTTTTTGAAAATTGCAATTTTAGCCCCTTTGACCACTTTTAGCTCGGAAACATTCAGAGCTACATCAAATCTGTTGACATACTACCAAAAGCTTATATCAAGAGGAATCCAAAGAAAAAAATTTCATCTAAATTCGATGAAAAATAGAGATTTCACATATTTCAAAAAGTTGCAATTTAGGCCCCTTTGACCCCTTGTAGCTCCAAAACAGTAAGAGCTACACCAAATCCGTTGCAACACTACTGAAAGCTTACATCAAGAGGAATTCAAAGAGAAAAATCCCATTAAAATCCGATGAAAAATAAAGATTTCACACATTTAGAAAATTTGCAATTTTGGCCCCTTTGACCCCCTATACAGTAGTCCCTCCATTATAAGACCCCTCCCTTGAGAGACCACTTCCTTTATGTGACCACATTTCTCCTGCATTAACCACTTGTAAGGCATTTTGACCTCCCATCAGAGACCACCTCCCTGATCCAACCAAAGACCATCCTTTTCATGTCTAAAATGAAAGTATTACCTCCCAGTTAAGACCACTAACAAACACATGTACTGTTTTTCAGGATCAGTGAACATGTATGGTGAAACTGTTCTCTTTTTTGTTTTTTAAATATTATGTTAAAATTTTAAGAAAAGTAAACTCGGATGCATGTGAATTATAACATAAGTAACTTGGTGTTGTAGTTAGAGATGTTCCTATTATAAGCAAGTCATGTTAAATGCGAGAGATAAAATTTAGAAATGATTTTTTTTTTCAAAATGAAAAAAAATTAAAGAAACCCTACATAAAATGGCAAGCAAAAAGTAGTATTTTCATTTTGTTTAAAAGTTATGTTTATTCACACCTATAATTATCCCAAGAATAATCACAAGACATGGTGATTAATCTTTTGTGCTCAATCAATTTACCCCCAGGAGTATTATTAATTAGATGTGTCAGAAATTCAAGGAAACATTTGATTAAGAAATAATTTATTTTGTAGGTGCTCTAAATATAAATGACCAGTAGAAAGTTTTTTTATTGTCATAATTAAATAAATACATGAACAAAGTTAATATAAACTATGATTATCAATGCTTATAATATTTGATGCAACTTTGGTATTTTCAAATTGACACTAGAGATCCCATCTTAGTTTGATACCTCCCATATGAGACCACCTCCACTATAAGACCATATTTGATTTGCAGTAGGGGTGGTCTTATAATAGAGGGACTACTGTAACTCGAAAAGGGTAAGAGCCATGCCAAATCCATTGACATACACCTGAAAGCTTATATCAAGAGGATTTCAAATAAAAAATCCCATCGAAATCTAATGACAAATAAAAATTTTAGGTAATCACCAAATTTGCAACTTTGGCCCCTCGTAGGAAAAGGAAACAAGTTACCAAAAATATATTAGTTGAGCGCTATATTAATTTTTCATAAGGAATCTAATTAAAAAACTGCATCAAAATGAAAAAAAATAGATTTTTGAGATTTCCCCCCTTTTGGGACCCATTTATCTCATAAACGGTACATGTTACATGAAATCCGTTTCCATACCACTGATTGGAAATTTCCTCAGGAGTACACTGAAAGAAACCCCATCAAAATCTGATAAATATTAATAAATATTCTACAGCCCAATATATGAAAACACCTAATTTGGCCCTTTTTGGCCCTTTTTCAGAAAACGGGGGTGGGGGG
>MJUU01052464.1:126840-138415 GCA_002080025.1 Modiolus philippinarum | reverse complement strand
TATTTAGCTCATTGTTAATGGTTTCATAGTCACCTTTAAAATATTTAAGTTTCTCAGTTTGAAGATTATTTACATCTTTAAAATCATTGTATACAAAAGTGAATTCAAGCACTTCATGATCACTGTTACGGTGTTACCGAGAGGTGCACAGTGATTTATATCTTCTATCATGTTATCTTCATTGGTGAAAATTAAATCAAGTACACACACTCGGTGTGTTATCTCCCCTTTATCTGGTCGCCTTCTTTACATGCTGTACTAAGTATAAATCCCTAACTGTCTCTAGAAATTTGGAGGATAGGTGATCGGCACCTCTGTTTGTGGTTTCATCCTCCCAGTCAAACTCTCTAAAGTTAAAGTCACCCATGTGTAAGATACTGTCAAATTTGGTATTACGATAATTTTTGGTTTTCAGTATTTGACTTAGTTCTTTTATACAAGTTTCATTTTTTGAACTAGGACCCCTGTAGATGCAGGATATTAGTATATTCTGATTGTTTAACTTTAATCCTATTTGTATTTGCTCTATGCATTCGAAATTTTGGTAGTTGACAGTATATAGGCTTTGAGATTATTTTTTGTGTATATTAGACACCCTCTTGCTGTATTCACTTTTCTTTCTGGTCAATGTATTGTGTAACCTGGTACATTAAATTCTGGTGAATTATATGCAATATTCTGCGTGTTTTAGGGAATATCTCAGTAACAGCAATAATGTCATAATTGTTTCTTTGTATCAGTGCTTCAAACTCTCCCATTTTATTTAAAAGATTATCTGCATTTGTGTAAACTATGTATAATTGTGCTCTTTATACAGTGTTGTCTAAAATCGAAAAACAGTTTAATTTGATGCCAACTCTTGTCTCTCATTAAGATACTCTGTGTTAGGGCTAAAGGTCGCCACACTCGCCAGGGGCGAATGATTGTTCCATGTGGCAATTAAAAAACTCTATCTAATCGCCACTTTGGCAAATGAGAAAAATCAATATATGGTACTCGGAGATATCATGATATGAATTAAAAACTTCCTACCAAAAAACTTTCTTATGACAAGATCAGAAGATGAAAATAAAACTTAAATTGAAACCAATGACGGTTTTTTCACGTGATCAACAGAACGCGCTATAGACTTTTTCGTGGTAAATTTTTGGCTCTTTGTACATTGCAAAGAAGAGAAAAATTTACCATGAAAAAGACTATAGCACGTGCCTGTCTAAAAATATCAATCACGTGACCAAACTTCTGAAAAACAAAGATGGGGTGAACGAAGGCATCTCGAAGCGACAATCGGAAAGAAGGAGCTGTAACTTCCATACCAGGCAAGTCCAATTCAATATTTTTACGAATTCTTGAAGGAAAATATGTCCTCCTTTGATATTTCCACAATCGCTGATATTGTACGTTTCCAACTCCAAACGTTATTTTCCCGGAACGAGGTGGAGGTGCTTGATAAAAATTTCCCAAATACAATTATACGTGGTTGATAAGGGATTCGGAGGCAGGCTATATCAAAAAACATCTCTGGCTTCGAATCCCAAAAGGGATTAGCGATATGCCCAAATATCTTAGTCGTTCACTGTATGACAGGTTCTTTAAGTCATGCAACATTTTGGTAGATACTGGGTATACAATGTCAATGACCCAATCTTATGGCCTTGAGCAAAAGCTGTTGCACGGATTATCATCTTATCGATTTTTGTCTATAAATTGGTCAACTTGATCAATGAGAACGAGCTTGTTCAAGTCAATCAAATTCACAGAAATGCATATTTAATGGCTTACAAAAGAGAATATGACTTAAAACAACACTTAATGTGTCCCTTTTACTTACTATTCACTTATATTTGGGGAGGTAGGAGGCATTTTTTCACGTTTAGATACCGGTCTATCAGAAAATGTGGTTTCCCTGGGTGGACCGAAATGACGTCATGTGCGGAGAACTTTTTCGATCCGCAGTAAAGGAACAAGACTTTCCGGGTATGCAAACAAATCATTCTAACAGTTTTGCATGCGGTTTTAGGCTTCAACGTCATTTAAATAATCAATCCTATCGATGGTCAAACTATAAGATTTTATTTTACATCTTTTTATAATATCGTTTCACATTGTTCAAAGTTCACTAAGGTCAGAGGTCAAATAATATGACAGATACACATGTTTCAGCAACAGGATGACTGTATTTGAAACAGTCTGTCTATTGTCAGCGATAGTTGCAGCTGTATATATTTACATAACAAGAAATTCACCCAAAAAATCAGTGGAAGAATATCCTATAAAGTTTCCAAATGATAAAAACAAGGTAAACTGCATACATGCAGCAATCCATGACTTCATCTTGTTCATCTCATGTTTTTATTTATTGAAAAGTCTTGAATCAGACAAAAATGTTTTCAAGTTGTTCCGTCCCCAAGTAGTTCTGTCCCCAGTTGTTCCGTCCCTAGTAGTTCTGGCCTCAAGTAGATCCGGTCCCAATTTGAAAGTAGTTCCGGCCCCAAATATTAATTTGATTTTTTAAACCAACAAGTTGCATGACTCTGCTTGTATATACTGAAAAATTAATTTAATTAATTGATAAGACTGATTATAGCTCATACTAGAATACATGTATGAGGAAGCCAATTCAAAACGAATGTTTTCTTAAACAAGGGTGATCAAAGGGCATTAAAATGATCGAAAAAATAATTGACTCATTAATGAGTTGATTAAATTTTTAGTTACTTTGATGTTTCTCTTGAATACAAAATTTCTTTGAAGATGAAATTGCATTATTTCAAGTTCAAATTGCCTTAATTTACCCGCGAAGTAGGTACCCGTACTACCAACTGGAGATGCGGTGTCAGAAGTACCAGTCTTTGGGGCCTGTTATCACTAATTACCGGTCAATCTGAGATAACCTGCTTACCTGTATAGCAGTTGTTTATAATTTTTAATATTTTGAACATTTAAATCTTTCCTTTAGCATATTTTTCATAATTAACAGGTCAAACTTCACCTTTGAATACATTGTTATTTTTTTTCACAGAACACATTTTTCGAAAGCTGGGTTATTTCCCTTTAAAAATCGTCTTTGATTTCCATGAATTTATTTTTTGAAATTTATGCTCATTTTTGCTTTAATCAATATAACAGAAAATTTATATTTTACCACTTTTAAAGCTTAAAAATTGTTTATAAACAACATTTGTTTGATATTTTGCAAAATTAATTTCTTTTTTAATTACAAATTTAATTACATACTTCAGTCATTGAAGGGTATAAATCTATCTGTAGAGAATTCAGTAGATACAATGTACATGCTGATACCCAATAAAGTAATCGATAAATTCGATACGCAAAAGAGACTAATGGTCTCAGAATCCTTTTTTTTTTTATTTGTTTTATATAAAAAGTCAGGATTTTACATTACCCTCTACACTACCACCTTACCAGGGTTTCTGAGGGTTTAATTGAATACAACCGACTATTTACAATTTTCTTTTTTTTTTCAGAAAGTTAAATATCAATAATAATTTTAATTATAAAACTCTTTCATTCCCCCCGTAGGGGCCCATTCACTCACATTTACATACTTTGTATAAACATAATATACAGCAAGTGCTATTTCATAATACACTTTGTATCTAAATTGTTGCATGTTACTGTGAATTCATACCATAATTAAAAGAAAAAAATGTATTATTCTGGTTAGGTTAAGTAAAAATTTGATTTATTGGAGCCCAAAACTTTCTATATGAAACCAAACAATTATTCTTCTTTGCAAGATTCCTCAAGAGATTGATACCTCTTGATTTTACAAATCAATACCCTTATATTTGGTATTATACTATTTAACTTACATTTATAAACATAATTTTTCGAAATGATAAATACCAAATTTAAAAACATATTATTTGTGTGTCCCAATAAGACTTGATATTTTTCTAAGGAAAAATCAACAAAATGTAGTCTCAATAATCTAGACAGATGTTCCCACAAATCAGATATTATTGGACAATCAAAAAATAAATGTTCCAGTGTCTCTTCATGTATTCTACAAAAAGTACATAAATTGCTATTTACCAGCTTAATTTTATATAAGAATGAATTAGTGGCTATTGTTCTTAAAAGAAGTTTATACTGGAAATTGGTCTCAAAATCCTAGCTTAATCCCTGCAATAGGACATAACTGTACACAACTTATACTTATCTAATACTGCATCATTATTCTGTATTTTATCTAATAATGTCATTCTTAGACGATATAATCTATAGCAAAAGCCCCTGGATAGAGTTTCTAAGTAGATCCTTGCATTTTGTGGTATATAAGAAAATTTTGTATGGTCAATTAGTAACTGTAGGAGATTATCACTGTCCCAGACCTGTTTACCACTATGATTTTGGCATAGTTTCTACGATTTTTACCTCAAATTACGCCCTATGCTTTCACCTGCGGTTTCTACGCTTTGATACTAATGAGATTGAAAAAATGTTTTTGGTTGAAAAATTTATGCATCTGGTTTCAGGACCTTTCGTGATTGATAAATAGATGTGAAAAAAATGCAGGTTTTTAAAATAAGAAAGATATAGTGGTGAATGGGACAAGTTTGCATTGCCACTAAAAATGAGAGAAATGGGTAGGGTGACGAGTCTCTTGTACGAGGAACACAGAAGGAATGTTTATACTGCATGGGGCGTTGTGTTTCTCCACGTTGTTTCTCCTTAGTGATTCGAGGTCATTCTTTCCATATTACGACCTGACTACCCCGTATAGATCGGGCATTTCCTTCTCCACCACCCGGGGAAGCACCCGGCAGCTCTGTAGAGGGAGCTCCTGAGAACATATTCAGGTACCAGAAGGTCCAGGTGATCCCACCATTCACATAAATGTTTGTACTTTTACTTTATACAGAGTACACAAACAAGTTGCAAATAATGAAGTAATTGCGAATTATAGGCATAAAACTTTTTTAGACCTTATTTATAGAAACACCACGTCGAATGCAGTATAACATAGACCCCTTTATATTTTTCTTACAAGAGTAGTCTCGGGGATTCACATAGCAGTCTTAAATTTCCTGTCCCTACCCATTTCTGAGTAACTTTCAAAACTTATTGTCTAGTTGTCTCTTTCTGATTTTATTTATTTTAAATTGAACTGATTGTTTTCATTATCAATTCAGGGGCTCTGGCTACAGTTCTGTTGGGCACGTTCCCAGGTGGTGGTAAGATGAATGCCTTGTCTATTCGGAGATCGGATCATAATATGGAAAGCCTGACCTCGAACCAAAGGAGCCAAACTGTGTGGAGAAACCCCACGTCCTATACAGTGTGAAGACTCCATCTAAATTCCTCATTATAACATTGTATAACAGACTTGCTCACTGGGGGTTGTAGAGAAGGCTAAATTTCCTGCCCCTACCCATTTCTCCAATTTTCCAGTGCAAATCAAAAGTATAATTTTTTTTTAATGATTTAACTTGATCTCGTCGTGGTAAAGCTGAAATAGTGCTTAATGGACATAGAACTATTACTATCAGGTAATCAGTCATGATCAGTATGAAGACCCCTTCTATATCAATCTTTACAAGTAGACTCACTGGGGGTTTGTTTAGAAGGTTAAAACTTCCTGCCCCTACCCATTTTTTAGTGGCACTTGAAACTCGGAAACATTGCTCACTGGAAATCATCAAATAAATGCACTTAACAGAATGATATGTTTAATTTTACACTTGAGTAGGGTCCTTAAAAATGAAAGGAAGCAGTGCATGGGTGCCTCTTCTAAATACACATGGCAAACTACTCTTTCGAGGCAAAAACTATGCTTTTATTCGTCTTGGACTACTCTTTCGTGCTAAAATAGGTAAACAGGTCTGCTGTCCAGTAATTGATCCAAATAACATTTTAAAGGGTGATTTGAAGAGAGATAACTAATTATTTTGTCTATGAATGGTTTTCTGACCTCCTTTAAGATGTCACATTTTAGCATGAAGTGTGCTACATTTTCAGTTTCACTCCGCTACATTTTCAGTTTCACTCTGGCACAGAGGACAGGTAGACTTAACAGTTGTATTCTTGGCAAATTTTGCCTTATGGTGTTGTGGTTAATAGACCTTTTCATGATAACTGCGGGGTAGTCCATGAGCATACTCAGTAAAAACCTCTGGACGGCAAATTCTTTTGTTCTACTCTTTGGATACTCTGTTACATCTGACTGGCATGCAGTTATCATAAAAAGGTCTATTAAAACATATAGTTCCTTTGGACGTTCCTGAATGTGCATGCATTTTAGACTTTTATATTTCTATGTACTGTATTAACAGAATGAAGATAAAGACCATTATGATGTTGCAATAGTTGGGGCAGGACCAGCCGGATCGACATGTGCTTATTTTTTGGGTAATTTCTATCATATATAGAAACAAATATGATAATTTGAAATTATGTAGTAATCAAAACATTTTTATTTGGCTATTTAGTTGTGAAGATATTGAAACACTGAAAGGTATTAGTAACCTCATTTATAATCTACAAGTTGAAAGAGAAATAAAATATGATTAAGTAATTATATTTAAATGGCTGCTCAATAGGCTTATTTCAGCGAGAGGTGTCTCCATCCAGTGATCCCCCCTTGTGTGGGTTACCAAATTTATATTCAATAATTCATATTAATTCATCATGTGTTCATTATACGTAACTATTGTGTGATTGTGAATTATGTTTGTTTGTTTGTCTTTATAAGTTGTACAATCTGCCCACAAGGGGGCTTAAATTTTGGCAATAAAATAATTTGTATTGTATTGTATATAAATTTGCTTTAGACATGTTTAAATAATATGTAAAAAGTTAAGTCAGTTAGAACACCATTGTGTACTTCTTTATATTAAAGACAGTCATACATGTATTATCTTTTGTATTCACTCTGTTCTTTTGTCTCCCTGTCATTATTTCCTTTGATGCACAATTTAAAAGCAGTACTGTTGATAGCTGTTTTATTTACTGTATCCAAGAGTATCTCCTGTATTGTCTGTCTGTCTGATCAAGTCATCATTTTCTTTGATGCTTAATTGTTACGTGCCCTTGCATGTTTTTAGCAGAAATATTGTGATAATCATTCAATATGTCCATGAGCTTGTCCTGTCTGGCTGTCTGTCAGTCATTATTTCCTTTGATGTGTAATAACTTGGTTTTTATAAAGGACCTGTATTGCTTATTTTGTTGTGATCAGGTGATCTGGTAAAAAACAGGGCCACTAGCATGGAACATTTAACATAAGGGAAAAACATTGTAATCATTTGCTTTTAAATTATTGAAGCAAATTTAATTAACCTGTTCTGACATTTTGTGTGGAAGGTCCTTAATTCAGATGGCTCATTTCAATAAGATTTTACAAAAAAACATGATTACTAGTAGGGGAATATGGCTTAAAATTACATCCTATCTAAAAAAAAAATCATTTTCTGTCATCAGCTAGGCATTGCTAAGAAGTGCTTAGTCAGTGAGGCATCAGTAATACAGGCTTGGTCTATGAGTCTACTGATAACTTTAAATGGAATGTTTTTGATGTCAGTTCACCCAGAGGTAACTCTAACATTGTTATTGTGATCTCGCTTCCTAGAGAGACAGGAATTGTTCCTTTTTACCATTGGCAACACAACATTTATGTAACTGGTAAAAAACCCAGTAAATCCCTACTATAGAATGATCTTTTTGCAGCACAGAAAGGATGGAAGGTTTTGTTACTGGAGAAGAAAAAATTCCCACGAGACAAATACTGTGGAGATGCTGTATGTAAAACTGCCATCGAAATATTAAAAGAAATGAATGTTTACGACCATCTGATAAAGGAAAACAAAGCTAGAATAGTAAGTATATTAAGAAATGAATGTTAACAACCATCTGATAAAGGAAAACAAAGCTAGAATAGTAAGTATATAAAGGAAATGAATGTTTACAGCCATCTGATAAAGGAAAACAAAGCTAGAATAGTAAAAAAAACTGCAGTAGAATACCGAAGGAACAGAGCACAAGATTACACAAATCAAAGTCCAGAGACAAGGCAAAAGCAAGAACACCAGACGATGGAAGACCAAAGACCCTACATGCCCACAAAACAGACAAACACTACATATACAACATAAAAAACTAAAGCACTAACAGAGTGAACTCTCAAAAAACAGAGGGACATCAGGTGCTCTGGAAGGGTAAGCATGTCCTGCTCTGTATACAGCACCCGTCACACGGTCAGTAAAGCATACATGTTTTTGATAGATCTGTTAGGTAGCTGATAGGTTAATGTCATTTTCTAACCCTGAGACAAAACCCAATTAAATACCATGGTACGTGTTACTTCTCTAGCCCTCAAACAGTACCCAGATTAAATTTTGAAAAGCTTTCGTAATCACTTGAGTATTCAAACATGGGCAAGGACAGATCAGTATCACAAACATATGTACTTAAATTTTACACGACAACACAAAGTACTATTAAAAGCACTGACAGTGTGAACTCCCATAAAAAAGAGAGCGACATCAGGTGGTCCTGAAGTATTTAAAAGAAATGAATGCTTACGACAATCTGATAAAGGAAAACAAAGCTAGAATAGTAAGTATTTAAAAGAAATGAATGTTTACTGCCATCTGATAAAGGAAAACAAAGCTAGAATAGTAAGTATTTAAAGGAAATGAATGTTTACGGCCATCTGATAAAGTAAAACAAAGCTAGAATAGTAAGTTTTTTAAAGGAAATGAATGTTTACAACTATCTGATAAAGGAAAACAAAGCTAGAATAGAAAGTATATAAAGGAATTGAATATTTAGGACAATCTGAAATGAAATATCAGTGATATATGAAAAAAAATTATCTCAAACTTGTTGTAGTTAATGTATAAAACATCTTGTTTGACACTGATGCATTCAATCCTCTAGGTTTTTAGTTGAAATGTTATGAAAAATTGTCATTTGTTTTTATAAACTTAAGGAGGTTCACTCCTGAATTTGAAAATCAATAGTGACTTCAGATAAATGTGATTTTATTAGAAAATAGAAAAAATAATAGGTTTATGATCTTATTAATGAGATATACTGTGGAAGTACTTTTATTCGTGGACATCAATTTTTGTGGTTTTCATTAATATAGCTATTTCGGTGGCACTTAAATTCGTGGTTTCGAATTCTATGCATTAAAACTCAAGGGAAAAGTGCATTTCGTTGGGAACTTTATTTCGTGGTTCAAGCCAACCACGAAAATTGGAACCCCATGAACAATAGTACTATCACAGTAAGTGATTAAAATTTTGACAGGAAACTGAACTCCTCTTTTGAGGTTTCACAGAATATTCATAAAGGTGTATAAAAAATGAAATTAACAAAATCAAATAAGGGGTTCATGGGCAAAAATTATAATGCTTTTAAATGGAAAAACAACCAAGGAATTTGAAAATCCGACAAAAATACCAAAAACATTAGCAGTGGAGATCTTCAAGATAGATCATATAGAATTTTGATTGATTTTGAATTTTGTGTTGACCTCTCTAAAAACAGAAAAAAATTGAGTCACCAAACTCATTTTCTGTATAAATATATATTTATAGTAATGTCTTTGTAAAAAAAAAATCATTTGATTATCTCCCCTGTTCATTGTAAACTTTAGTATTTTGATGGTTTTGAAGTTTCAGTGCAATATGAAAATATCAGTTATGGAGACTTTTCTTAAAACATTTATGCAATATAAAATAATACTTTGAGTGATTTGTAGAGAATCTTTATGAACAATATATTTTAAAATTTACAGGCTGACAGTGGGGGCTTATGTAGTCCTGGAGGTTTGAGTTATATAGGACGAAGTAAAGAGGAACTTGGAGAAATTCCAGCAGCTATTGCTTGTAAACGTATATTACTGGATGAAAGCATTGCCATGGCTGCAAAAAGGTAAAGATTTGAATGGCCATCATGACCACCCACATTATATGAGCAGATTTCATACGCCTTTACTCACAGTTTCCCTTGGAAGACAGTAGCGTAGGAATGCTTACAGTTATTCAATGGGGACTCGCCACATCTCTTTCTTTACAAAGTACAATTTAGAACCAAGATGCATGTTCTATAGAAAACTAGAGGCTCAGACAAATTACTTCTATGTCATGCATGATAAAAAAGGATGGTTTTTTTTTTTACCAATGGTGTAAAATGTTTAGCTATGTTCTCAATTAGCAACTGCGTTTTTTGTCAGATCCTATTGAAATGAATAATTTTTGAAAAGGCCCTTCTGTACATTTAGTTAAATTTGCTTGATTAGTTTCAGAGATGATGATTAAAAGGATGGTTATCTCATACCTGGATCCAATGGTAAACCATGTTCTGCACTGTAGGCCATGTTTTTGTCGTATGGAAATGAAATGAGCAACTTTTGTAACGTACCTTCGGTACATCATTCCTGTAAATATTGGTTGAATTTGCTTCAGTGGTATCAGAGGAGAAAATGAAAATGTGATTTTCCCATAGGGTCCAATGTTAAACTATGTTCTGTGATGGCGGCCATGTTTTTTATGGGATCTGAAAATTTTGTGCACTATATATGAAGGACCTTGCATACATCATTCCTGTAAATTTCGGTTCAATTTGCTTCAGTAGCCTCAGAGGAGATAGCAAATATATGCTTTTCCCATTGGGTTCCATGTTAAACTATGTTCTGTCCTGGCAGCCATGTTTTTTTGGCGGATAGGAAAAATTTCTGTAATCTAAATAAAGGACCTTCCATACATCATTCCTGTAAAGTTTGGTCAGTTTGCTTCAGTAGCTTCAGAGGAGATAGCAAATATATGCTTTTCCCATAGGATCCAATCTTAAACTATGTTCTGTGCTGGCAGCAGTTTTTTGGCGGATCAGGAAAATTTTGGTAATCTAAGTAAAGGGCCTTCCATACACTATTCCTGTAAAGTTTGATTCAGTTTGCTTCAATAGCTTCAGAGGAGATAGCAAAGATATGCTTTTCCCATAGGGTCCAATCTTAAACTATGTTCTGCGCTGACAGCCATGTTTTATTGTGGATCGGAAAAATTTCTGTAATCTAAATAAAGGACCTTCCATACCTCATTCCTGTAAAGTTTGGTTCAATTTGCTTTAGTAGTTTCAGAGGAGTTAACCAATATATGCTTTTCCCATAGGGTCCAAGGTTAAACTCTGCCCTGCCCTGGCTGCCATGTGTTTCGGCGGATCAGAAAAATTTCGGCAAACTAAGTAAAGGACCTTCCATACATCATTGCTGTAAAGTTTGGTTCAAATTGGTCAAGTGGTTTCTGAGGAGATAGTCAAAATGTAAAAAGTTTACAGACAGACAACGGACGCCAAGTGATGGCAGTAACTCACACACTGACCCTTTGGGTCAGGTGAGCTAAAAAGTAGATATAATGATAGGCAGTTCGAAAGTTTGGGTCAGGTTGAGCAAAAAAGTAGATATAATGATAGGCAGTTCAAAAGAAGTTTTTTACTTGACCTTTAAAGTTGTTTTTCTGCATCCATAGGTGTAAACTTGAAACATACATACAAACAGATTATGATGCTATGGTAACGTTTTCTGCTTAAGTCAATCTCTAAATAA